>VDFB02011597.1:99684-176022 GCA_007258455.2 Sequoia sempervirens
CTCCCTCACTCACTCCATCTATCTCTCTCCCCTATACCCTTAACCCTTAAACCCTAAACCCTAAAACCATAAACCCTTATAACCCTTTATCATAAACCCTTAACCCTTAAACCCTCTACCCTATACCCTAAACCCATAACCCTTAACCCTTAAACCCTCTACCATATACCCTAAACCCTAAAGCCTTAACCCTTAAAGCCCCTACCATCTCCCATTAACCCTTAGGTCTATGCGTACATAAATCGGATATCTAATTTGTAGAACTAAAATCACACTGTTACAATTTTTTTATTTTTTTTTCAAATCAAATGTCAGATTGTATTGGATATTAGATTATAATAGATATCAAATTTTTGGGCCATAGAAAAACCCCATGTGGGTTTTTTTGTGCATTCCAACAGACCCTACATTCTATTTGCAGGCTTTGTTGGCAACAAACGCACAGTTTCAGATAGTAAGAGACAAGATAAACTTTTTGGAGCATCTTCTACTCAAAATTTTCATAAGCAATGATTTTTTAGCATCTTTTATGAGGTATAATGGGGAGAAATAGTCGTTGAAAGAAAAAACATAAGAGAAAGGTTGCAAAAGAAAAAAATGAAGCATGTAGACTAAGAGATAGACAAGATCATAGGAATAGAAGACAAGGTATGTTAAATATTGGTGAACCTGACCCCTATGGTCTTTCAAGTGAAGAGGAAATTGAATATGTTTAAGGTGAAAATATTCAAGGTGAAAATGCTGGAATTGAAGTTGTTGAACATGATATTCAAATTGGGAATGAAAATATTGAATTTGATAAAAAAAATGTTCAAGGTGAAAATGTTGGATTTGAAGATATTGAACATGATATTGAAATTGATAATCAAAATGCTCAAGGTGAAAATGTTGAATTTGAAGATGTTGAACATGATATTGAAATTGGGAATGAAATTATTCAAATTGATATTGAAAATGTTTAAGGTGAAAATGTTGGAAATGAAGATTTGGGACATAATATTGAAGCAATTGTAAATTATGTTTCACTAGATTACATGAGAAATGAAGAACCTTGTGTGGAAGAAATACATATTCCAAATTCAAGACCTTCAAGAACCCCTAAATGGTTACTTGAAATTGATGAGAACATTATAAATAATTTTGAAGGCAAGAGGTCAACACAAATTGTTCCATTGTGGGCTAGAAGACTTTTCAACCAATATTTTAGCAATAAGACATTGACTGGGCAATGCCAAATTTTTGTACAATTGCTAAAGATGCAAAAGATGAGACCTTTGCTAGCCAAATTGAAGATTCATGTGAACAAGAAGACTGGAAGAAATTGTATTATTGTCAAAAATATTTTTAATGCTCTCAAGTCTATTGGAAAAAATAACAAGGAAAAGGATAAGAGAGCTACTCGGAGAGTCATTACAATTTCCCTAGTAATCCATCAGTTGAAAAAGACTCGCTTTATGAGGAAAACTTGTATTGATTTTGACATAAATCGTAAAAATTTGGATAGAACACTCACAAGAATGGAAAGAATAGATGATCGTCTTCAAAATGATACATGGGATTTTGTCGGGAGGCTTCCAGGTGTTGACAAGAATCTAACCGATAATGTAAAGCATGTAATTAAATAATTTTGTCATGATAACTCTAGAGTATCACCCAATGTGAAGGATGTTTTAAAGTTGAGAATTGGCAATCGAGACTATACACCACATCCTAAACATTTCTTGGAATCGAGCTAAACAATGTTGTTCAAAAAATTTATTGAAACACATCCAAATATGGAAATATCTCAAAGGAAATTTGAAGGTTTGAAGCCATTTTATTATGTGCCTCTTAAGATTCATAATACTTGTTGCAAATACCATGTGGATTTTTCAATGTAACATGAGCTATTATGCTATATTTGTAATACCATGGACACTTAGTAATACTGATCATGAAGCAATATTGGATACTCTTAAGCAAAGAGATGACCCTTTAGGCACACTTGAATAACATTTTCAAGAATGGAAGGTACAATTCTTATGTTCATTATTCTTAAGTTCATTAGTGCTCTCTATTTAATACTGATATTTTGTACACTATTACAATGTAGGTTTCTTTAATAGTGATATTTTGTATGCACTTTTGTGATATTTTTGGCACAATTGATCATGGACCTACTGCAACAATAGCTAGCTCTGATCCTTTTGGAGAGGTATGCGATAGATTAGAACAATATATATTGGTGAACCTAAGCCCTACATTCTTTTAAGCATCTTTTATAGTTTGCATCACCAATTCATCATCATTCAGGTTGTTTAGATTATTATAGATTCGTTAGTCTAAGTATCTTTTCTATTATGACAATATAGATTTCTCATTTTCCCACTTTTGTGATATTCCTAGCATGATTTATCATGGACCTACTACAACAATAGCTATCTTTGATCCTTTCAGAGAGGTATGCGGTAGATTACATCAATATATATTGGCTATTCTAAGTGTCTTTTATAATTTGCATTACCATCTCATCATATTTTGTGTCATTTAGAATAATATAGATTGGTTATTCTAAGCATGTTTTATCGTTTGCATCACCAATTCATCATCATTCAGGTTGTTTAGATTAATATAGATTTGTTAGTCTAAGCATCTTTTCTATTGTGACAATATAGATTTCTCATTTTCCCACTTTTGCAATATTCTTCACACGATTGATCATGGACCTGCTACAACAATAGCTAGGTCTAATCCTTTCAGAGAGGTATGCAACATATTACAACAATATAGATTGGTTTTTCTAAGTGTCTTTTATAGTTTTCATTACCATCTCATCATATTTTGTGTCATTTACAATAATATAGATTGGTTATTCTAAGCATCTTTTATAGTTTACATCACTAATTCATCATCATTTAGGTTGTTTAGATTAATATGGATTTGTTAGTCTAAGCATCTTTTCTATTGTGACAATATAGATTTCTCATTTTCCCACTTTTGTGATATTCTTGGCACGATTGATCATGGACTTGCTACAACAATAGCCAGCTTTGATCCTTCTAAAGAGGTATGTGACAGATTACAACAATATAGATTGGTTATTCTAAGCATTTTTTATAGTTTGCACTACCATCTCATCATATTTTGTGTCATTTAGAATAATATAGATTGGTTATTCTAAGCATCTTTTATAGTTTTCATCACCAATTCATTATCATTAAGATTGTTTAGATTAATATAGATTTGTTAGTCTAAGCATCTTTTCTATTGTGACAATATAGATTTCTCATTTTCCCACTTTTGTGATATTCCTAGCACGATTGATCATGGAGTTATTGGAACAATTGTCAGCATTAATCCTCTCAGAGAGGTATGCGACAAATTACAACAATATAGATTGGTTATTCTAAGTGTCTTTTATAGTTTTCATTACCATCTCATTATATTTTGTCATTTAGAATAATATAGATTGGTTATTCTAAGCTACCTTGATGGTTTGTACAAGTGCTTGTTAGTCCAGAACGTGAACATACTACTATTGTGGAAGACTATGCCTTGAATTCCTCCAATAGGAAAATTTTGTAAAATTTGAATTTTCAAATGTGAAACAATGTAAAAAGATCATAACTGTGTATGGGAATAATCTATATCCAATGATGTTTTTGAAAAATGGGTCAAATGTTTGGAATTGTATAAAGGGTATGTTTACAATGTAAAGGGGTCTATATTTTGAAAACTCAAAGGTTGAATTAGTCATACAGGTATATGCTTTGTTACTATTATTGGGACAATTATATAATAAATTTTTGTACTTAATCAAGCTACAACCAAAGGTTTTCTTCCTAGTTCTTTCTTGTTGGTATGCTCATTTGAACCAAGTTTTGTAATATCTCCTATTTATATATAATAAATTACAGTGGCTTGTTGCTTTTGCTCCTCAAATCCAACTTGGGTGCAACTTCATTTTTAGCAAATTTCATTAGGTTTTTAAGGAAATCAATGTTTCCAACCTTGCCACACCCTATAAAATCATCAAACATGTCTACTAGGACCTGCATAGGGCTTCCCCCACATTTCATTGACATTAGCAAGTTGTAACCACCATTTTTCACCTAATTTCACTCATTTTTGTCATGCATGGAAACTCACTAGCTCAAGTACAGACGTTTCCAACTCTCTAAACCCACATAGTCACCTTATACAGTCCTAATAAAATCTACCATGGCCATACCATCCAGCTACAGACCGTACAATAGATGGTATGGCGTTTTAGCACTTTGGACTCTTAAGGGAAATTGTCGGTCCAATGTAGCTCATAGTAATTCAACATGTTTGGGTGCAAAAGAGGACCATCCCTAGCATAAACATACCCATCCGGATGTGTTGGAACAATCCATTTGGTTGTATGAGTTGCTAAATGAAAGTTGCACCATTTTGCAACTTTACACTGCTTGCATCTAACAACTTTTCCCTTAACTAAAAACTTGGCACCACAAGAAAAAACCTCTGAGATAGAAAAAATTAAGAGAGGTTATTGTAGATGGGCCAAACACAATCCCATAGCTTCAAATAGAGAGTCTATAAATGTCACGGTTTCTGAGAAATTGCCCTTCAAATATTGTTGCCTTTTAGCACATTCAACTCTTAAGGAAAATCACAGGTCTAATGTAGCTCAAAGTTATTCGACGTATTTGGGTGAAAAAGAGGACCATCCCTAGCATAAACATACCCATCCAGATGTGTTGGAATAGTCCATTTAGTCGTACGAGTTGTTGAATGAAAATTACACCACTTTGCAACTTTACACTATTTGCATCTAACAACTTTTCCCTCAACTAAAAACTTGCCACCACAGGAAAATGCCTTCGAGATAGAAAAAAATGACAGAGGTTATTGTAGATGGGCCAAACATGATACCATAACCTCAAACCAAGAGTTTATAAATGTCACGATTTTCAAAAAATAGCCCTTCAAATATTGTTGTCTTTTAGCACTTTGGACTCTTAAGGGAAATCACCAGTCCAATGTACCTTGGAGTGATTTGGCATATTTGGGTGCAAAAGAGGACCATACCTAGCATAAAAATACCCATCCAAACATGTTGGAATAGTTTGTTTGGTCGTATGAGTTGTTGAATGAAATTTGCACCACCTTACAACTTTACACTGCTTGCATCTGACAACTTTTCCCTCAACTAAAAACTTGCCACCACGGGAAAACACCTCTGAAATAGCAAAAACCGAGAGAGGTTATTGTAGATGGACCAAGCATGATCCCATAACCTTAAATAGAGAGTTTGTAAATGCCACAGTTTCTGAGAGATAGCCCTTCAAAGATTGTTTCCTTTTAGCACTTTGGACACTTAAGGGAAATCATTGGTCCAATGTAGCTCAGAGTGATTTGGCGTATTTGGATACAAAAGAGGACCATCCCAAGTGTAAATGTAACCATTTGAATGTGTTGGAATAGTCCATTTGGTTGTACAAGTTGTTGAATGAAAGTTGCACCACTTTGCAACTTTACACTGCTTGCATCTGACAACTTTTCCCTCAACTAAGAACTTTCCAACACGGGAAAACTCCTTTGAGATAGAAAAAAATGAGAGAGGTTATTGAAGATGGGCCAAATGCAATCCCATAGCCTCAAACAGAGATTTTGTAAATGTCACAGTTTCTGAGAAATAGCCCTTCAAAGATTGTTTCCTTTTAGCACTTTGGACTCTTAAGGGAAATCATTGGTCCAATGTAGCTCAAAGTGATTCGTCATATTTGGGTGCAAAAGAGGACCATCCCTAGCATAAAGGTACCCATTCAAACATGTTGGTATAGTATTTTTGGTCGTACAAGTTGTTGAATGAAAGTTACACCACTTTGCAACTTTACACTACTTGCATTTGACAACTTTTCCCTCAACTAAAAACTTGCCACCACAGGAAGACACCTTTGAGATAGAAAAAACCAAGTTGAGGTTATTGTAGATGGGCCAAACATGATCCCATAGCCTCAAATGAAGAGTCTGTAAACATCACAGTTTCTGAGAAATAGCCCTTGAAAGATTGATGCCTTTTAGCACTTTGGAGTCTTAAGGGAAATCGTTAGTCTAATGTAGCTCAGAGTAATTCGGTGTATTTGGGTGCAAAAGAGGACCATCGCTAGCATAAAAGTACCCATCTAGATGTGTTTGAATAGTTCATTTGGTCCTACGAGTTGCTGAATGAAAGTTCCACCACTTTGTAACTTTACACTAATTGCATCTAACAACTTTTCCCTAACTAAAAACTTGCCACCATGAGAAAACGCTTCCAAGATAGCAAAATTTGAGTAAGGTTATTGTAGAGGGGCCCAACACGATCTCATAGCCTCAAACAAAAAGTTTTTAGACATCACAGTTTCTAAGAAACAGTTTGTCAAAGATTGTTGCCCTTTTGCACTTTGGACTCTTAAGGGATTTTGCTGATTGAACGTAGCTCGAACTACTTCAGCCAATTTGGGTGTGAAAGGGGACCATATCTAACCTAAACGTAACCATTTAGACATGATGGAATAGTCAGTTAGGTCATACAAGTTGTAGAAAAATATTTATTTATGTAGTTACAAGTATTTTTCAGCCTCCAACCAAACTCGAATGCTGATTTTCGTGTAACAAAAAGCCATGAGACTATAGCTTGTTGCTTTCTTTTTAATGGAAACTAGTGGGCAGCAGAGTTAACTTCTTCATAGATTTAGCATTTGAGATTGCAAGAAAACATCAAAATGGCTAGTGTACTAAATAAATTCTTATGATTTCTATAGAATGTTGATAACTCTACTTAGTTGGCTTCTTTTTTCAAAATCATACAAATTGAACCTTGGCATAAATAGACTTTGTATATTGAGCTACCACAATTCAAGTTTCAACAATGAATATTTATCATGCATGTTTTAAATGGCATTCAAGTTTATGGTGGTTTTGTTGTTTATATGATATATGATATTATAATCCCATTTCATACTTATGTGTTGCATATATATATATATATATAATTTTTACATGTTTTTTTAACTAACAAACTAAACCAAACCCAAATTTGTTTTAGCCAAACTGGTGAACCAAAACACCAAACCCGAACATGTAACTTAGTTTGTAAGTTAGTCATTGGCAGTTGGTAAGTTGTTTTGTGTTGGGGAAAGTCTTAAAAAAGGTTTAGGAAGTCATTTTGGGGATTGATGAATGTAATTTTGTGAATAATCAATAAGATCATATTGAGTTACTTTGCAAAAACTATGGTTTCTATAGAAAAGATTTGTGTTTTCTCAATTGTTCAACCACTACACAACAATTAAATGGCTGCATAGCCTTTGGAATGAGGGGATAACATGCCTGAGACCCCTTTAAAGTTAGTTTGAGTGCTTTATTTTCATTTTTTGTGAGTTTTGTGCCAAGTTTTCTCAAGGCGGGTAGTGAACCCAAATTTTGCATTTTGCGTAAATTATGAATTATTGAAGCCCTCCACCTACTATACCTTTCATGTGGCTTGGTGGAGAGGTTATGTACAATATGATTTGAATGTGTTCAGGTCCATTTAAGAAAGGAGAAATGATTTGTGAGTCTTGGAGTTGTTGTCTGAAGCAAATCATTGCTTAAATTGCATGAAAATGGAGCTTTTAGCCTAGGGTTTATTAAAATAAATGAGAGTGGGAGAATCTCTTTAATGTTTAAGCATATTGGGGTCATAATAGAGGTGTATGAGTTGGTGGCATGTTTAGGGGAGTTGTACAAGTGGGACTTTCAATAAACCCTTGCATTTGCATGGTAAACGAATGGTTTCATGGGATAGCCTACTAAAGGACCTGTAGGTGCAGAATAGTATTAGAATTTGTTATTCTATGACACAAATCAATATTTTTGCGGGTGTTCTTATGAAGATCAAGTGTTTAAAGGGAACTCACTTTGTGAAAGAGGGCTAATTCACTAGCCTAGGATAGGGGTATGTTATTGGTTCTCAAATTTGGTCCAAAGGAGTCAAGGGTAGTTTTCACATATGTTTTCACCCTCACTCTACATCAATCCATAGCTTGTTTGAAAGCACATTTTTTAGGATTTTAGCCATAACAACAAGCCAGTGAACTATTTGATAAAAAATCTTTGGTACACATGTATGAAAAATGTGGTAGCATAGACAAGGCAATGAACTATTTGAAAAAATTCCTCAAAGAAATGTGGTCTCATAAAATTCCATGACAAGCAAATGCAATTGACAGGTACTTCTAGTTATTAGTTATGTAATGTGAAGTAATTGCATAACTACTTAGGTTGACTTTGTAAAAACTATATTGTAATTGAAATTTTTTCATCTATCAGCATCTAGTTGTTAGTTATGTGATGTGAAGTGATGCTTTGAGTTTGAAAGATGTGCAATGCAATGTAATCAGCAATATGAATAAAAACTACATAATACAACCATTCTTTTTTATGCTATTGTACATTGATATTTAACCATTGCTCACTTGATTAAATTTTCAAAGAGTTTAATCATGCACATGAGGAAGAAATTAAATTTCAATTGTCAACTTCTATTTATAAAATTATCCAATAATCTTTAGTGTATCTCCATATACAAAAATGGAATCAATGCCAACTCAAACAAAGTTTTACAAAATGTGGCATATGCCATCTCAATGTTTATTCAAATTTTACATGCCAAAATGTCTATCTCATCCTAAAATAGACTGGTGGATCATCAAAATGGAGCCTCTTCGAAGCACTTGTTGGCTCTGAAGGTAGCTACACAAGAAAAATTCAAACCACAATTGAGATTAGTGGTCGCGCCCATAAAAGGGTATGATAATCACAATAAAACCTTTCCTGGGAATTGGACATTCCAACAGGTGACTAATATCTCTCCATGGACGTTCATTTACTTGTCAAACAAGGGGATGTATACTTTAAATGGTGCGAAAAAATATATGCACTAAGAACTAGTTTCAGTCAAAACTTAGCAGAAATAAATACTTAGAAGGGAATTCTATCCACGCTACAGGAAAGGTAATGCAAAGTTCTTTTAACTCAACTATGATTTGATTAAAACAGAAACCATAACAACAACGACTGAAACACAAACTAAGAACTGGCCTTATGCTATAGGAACAGGCACAGCGATGGATTCTCTATGCTGCAGGAGCAATACAAGACTGAGTTTGTATGAAAACTTCAAAGATGAAAGCTAACTGAAGATCAACAGAAAAGAACAGCTAACTAACTAGCTACAGATACTTACTAAGTGGGCCCCCTTAGCAAGCATCTACTAACTACACAGGTGCTGAACTCAGAACTTCATCAAACTTTATTCATGAAAACAGAATGGTATACATTGCTTTGTTGATATAAACTAACAACAAATTATGTGTCTTGTCAAACAAACTCTGCTTTTCATTATCATACTGACTCTTACATGATATCTGCTATATCTCTCTATCACTATGCTTCTATCTTACTCTAACTATCATCTCTCCTCTCACTCGCGCAAGAGAACTTTATTTAAAATTAAGAAAGCAACTAACTAACCCTATCAAAGAAAGATGTGGAAATAAAGTGTATCCCAGAATCAAGGAACAAAATTCATAAATGAATTTATTCGTTCAACCCGATTCGGAGAGAATCTAGTGCTCCACTCTTTCCAAATTGAATGCTATTAAAAATCTTTCCCAACAGTTTCGGTCAGAGAGCCTTCGCCGGAGCTTCCTCAAAGTCATGCAGGAAATGGACTTTACTGCAAGGCCGAGATCGGTTGCCCTTGACTCGATCATTCTTCAACAACCTGCGATACAAAAGGTAACAAATGTGAAAGAAAAGGCATATGGCACATACACAATATCCGTTCATTAATGACACATTTAAATCTATTTCATCATTCAAAAACTGTATGCGATATACCAATCATTTAGGGAGTCAATGGGGTAATAAATGCAGTCAAGACAACACAATAAGCTGTAGGAACATGAAAGTGTTTTGCTACAGGATATCCCCATAAAAAGGTTTCAAAAGAGTTTTAAACAACCACGAATAACAAAAGTAAAGGCATTAAAAGTTCATCATAATATCCAAACTATGAGCACATTTTGGGCTCATCACTGCCCCCTACTTAGCCTAATGTTGGTCCTCCAGCATTAACTTTTCTGGTGGTTTCTCCGAAATCAGTGGTTGCTGCATGAATCTGAAATAGATTTCCAAACCTGTAATAAAATCCTCTGAAATCCTGACACCCTTCATACCTTCGGTCTTCTAAATCATCATTAAGATTTGTAGCCTGGTGAGGATAAAGGGGCCACATTAGCACAGGAGGTCTGAATGTTAATGGCAACCATAGTTCAAATCTCTTTTGAAGTCCCAACTGTATTTATCTGCTTGATCGTTTAAGAGCTACTGTGAAATTTAGGGGACTGTGTGGTTCTGATTTTCTTAGCCCTACAATTAATCTTTCCCACCTTTTCTCACTTCTGGTGTATGCCAGTCTCCAAAATGAATATGGTTGTTTCTGAAATTCATCATATACCTGTTTCCTAATATCAAATATCTTCTCTCTGGTTGTAATATTATTAATGCCATATGTCAGAGAAAATTAGTCTTTCAACATTGCATGGGGGTTTGAAATTTGAGAGCGTAATGGAACAGGCTCATTTCTCTCAACTTCCTCATATATTTCCCATTACCTACCATAATTCGCTTCATTTGATGCCCATGACATAAATGATCTCAAATGGATATCACTAATATACAGAAGAGGGTTCCATTTTGTTTTAGATGGAATTAAGAAGCCATGTAAATAAAATTCACACAGAGAATTTCTTAGCCAATTAGCGGCTGCCTAATATGCCTCATAAAATTCTTGAGCAGTGTGAAGCATAGGATCTTGATTTCTGGAAATTCTGATTAGTTGGAACCATAAGAACTGTTCCTTAAGGCACAGAGCATAAACTCTGGGTGGTGGTCTGCATTCCATAATCTGACCAATTACTTTTAACATTTCATCCATTTTTGTTTTCAACTCAACAATTTCCTGCTTCTGACATTCAATTTCCTTTTTCAATTTCTTCCTTTCTACCTCCCATAGACTTCGTTGCATGTCAGTCTGGGCTATGTGCCGGAAAGTCAGGGTTTGCAATGTAACTATTTCCTAGTTAGCTTTGACATATTCTAGAAACTCAATTAAAAACGTCTTCTTATACACAACAATGGCTTTACAAGTTGCAGGGTGAAATATAGCTTCACTAGGCACATTCAATTGTTCAGTCAGCTCTTTCTCTTGCTGCAAGATGAATTTTGGTTGCTACGGTGGAGAAAACTGTGCTTCCTCTAAAAATTACATAGCAGCGGTAGCCAAGTCATCAAGATTGGGTAATCCTTGTTCATTATGCCCTATTTCTTTTGTCTCAACTTGTTCCTCTTCAGGAACGAATGAACCTTGTGCAGCATTTTCAGACGCATTCTGAGAAACATCAAATTCAAACTCTACTGACCCTTCTGAAATAACAATAACCTTTGGTTGAGGTGAAGCAGGGGAGGTTTTACACTGTTTCTGTGTGGAAACTCTTCTTAGCATTGGTGCAGCTGCAGGAGATGTTCTGGTAGCCTTCCTTTTTTTGGTCTACTTAGAGGGCTCTGCCCTGCCAGAGGATGATGGTGAATTGGTGTTAGCAATAGGTGTTGCTGTAGGAGAGACGGCTGCAGGAGAAGAGCATTGCCTTTTTTGAGAATGAGTCAGACTCTGGGGTTTGTTCTGCCCCAGATGACTCACCTACCTTTTTTTTCCCTTCTCTCTCCTAATGGCAGACCTAGTTTGTACCCGAGCAGAGGATTCCAGTGGGGGAGCTGCAGGACCAGGTGCTACAGGAGTAGATGACCCTTGCCCTACTCTACTGGTAGATGCAATTTCTTTCTTCTTTTTCTGAGGCCGTGGGGTAAGTACCCTAGGGAGTTGTAGAATTTGCAAGCTCTTTTGGGCAATGAATTGTTGCTAGGAAAGAGGTGAAACATCTCTCAAAGAGTGTTCAATCAGTAATTTGATAAGGCTGTGGTGAGCAACAAAATTATCTTTCCCCTATTGGGTTCTGTGGGCACTTTGTTTTAGAAATTTTAACAGGAAATTCAGAACATTTACAACTAACCCATGCCTCATATGACTTAATAATTTGAAATGATAAGAATGTAGGTAGGAGAAATAGCCTTCACAGGTTAAATACCTGATT
The DNA here is from genome assembly GCA_007258455.2 of Sequoia sempervirens. Taxonomy (NCBI): domain Eukaryota; kingdom Viridiplantae; phylum Streptophyta; class Pinopsida; order Cupressales; family Cupressaceae; genus Sequoia; species Sequoia sempervirens. The sequence goes on from VDFB02011597.1 coordinate 111,888, forward strand.
ATGTAAGTGGCGTATTCTGAATAAGGAGGAGGCAACGATACCTGCTTGCATCTCTGCTTGGAGAATTCCAAAGGTCCATCAGTGGGCATTGAAAACTCAGCCCTTATAGCAGCAGCATCTGAAGAAAATTTTTCTCCAATGGCTAGAAGCCCGATACTTCAGCAATTCTATCTTCAGTTGCAACAACTGTTAGACCCCATACAGTGGCTTTCCCTTCAAAAAGGGTTCTCAAAAATTCTCTAGCAGCCTCCTCATCAAAAGCATTTAAGCTCAAGAAATAGTTTAACCATCCACAGATGCTGAATGTGTGGACTGTTTGAGGATTTTGCAATAATAATTCATGAGCTATAGGCTCATGTTGCACCAGCTGACCACCCATGCTCACAGTTTTCTTCTGAACTCAATTCCTTACTGAGAATTCAAATTCTCTGTTTCCCTTCTTGCTCTGGTTTTTCTTCAGTTGTGCCGTCACATTTCTTTCTTTTCCAAAAAAGAATTTTTTAAACAAGTAGTCTTAATCGTAATTTACAAGAAAAACATGCAATAAAGAAGGACATGCGATCATATTTGGAAAGTACTAGAAGAATAATAAAGAAATGTTATTTGTGCAATTATGGCAAATTCGAAAAGACAGGTTTTAAAAGGTGGATTTCTCCGCCTCCTACTGAGAGTATGACATGTGTCCTCACATGTACTAAAAAAAATAGGCGGAGATCGGGTAATAATGACTAGTACTGTCATAGCAGTAAATGAATAGAATAAAATAAATCAAATATGCGATAACAAAAGATATGGCGTACCTTTGATATTTGCATGTACGTGTGAAGAAAGATGACGACATCAGCATGAGTTGACAGTTGGGAATGATATATTAATTAAGGGTGATGTGGGCAGATGAAGTGGATGGGTGACGTGGGTGGACGAGATGAATGGATGAAATGAATGGATGAGATGGATGGATGGAAGATAAATAAGTGAGGTGGGGGCCATAAATGAGAATGGAGAAAAAGGGGTTTCTTTTTAAAAAGAAAGCCTTTATTATGAGCATGTTTTTTCAAAATTACGGTGAAGCTAGAGGAGAAAGGCTAAAGCCTTCGGCTGCAGGAAGAGTAGCGGGTGGAACTTGAATGAACTGCTGCATGAATTCTTCCTTTGACACTAGTTTATGGTATAATCGGAGTCGATGGACATTAACTAGCATTTTGAAATGGACTGGATCAATTATCGCCAGCTGTACAGCTCCGTTGTCAAACACATTCTCAACTTTATAGGGGCCAAGCCAACATGTTGTGAGTTTACCTTGGTTTTCTTGATATCTGGAATCATATAGCAGAGCTCAATCACTAGCAGAAAATTTCCTGGTTTTGATGTGTTGATCATGCCATTTCTTCCTTTGCTGTTGGATTGCTTCTGTGTGCTGCAGGGTTGCTTTTCTCATTTCGTCCAAAGCATTTAGCTGTAGTAGACGGTCCTTCTGTGCTTCAGATATTTTCATATTGAGTTCAAGAGTGGTCCTCAAAGTTTTATTCTCAAATTCAATGGGCAACATTGTTGTTTTCCCATAAAGCAGCTCAAAAGGTGTAAACCTAGTTGTTGTCTTCCACGTAGTTCTGTAGGCCCAAACTGCTTCAGGAAGTTGATTGCTCCAATCTTTTCTATGGAGCTGCACAATCTTTGTTAGGATCACCTCAATTTCCCTGTTTGTTACCTCTGCCTGACCATTGGCTTGAGGGTGATAGGGGCTGGACTTCCTATGTTTAATCTTATAGTCATTCATTAGTGCAGTGATCAGATTCAATGTGAATTGAGCTCCCTGATCAGTTACAAGCTCTCTGGGAACTCCAAATCTAGTGAAAATTTGTTCATACATAAATTTAGCAACCTTGTTATCTTGAGCATGAGTCATAGCTTTTACCTCAACCCATTTTGTTACATAGTCCGTGCAAACTAGAATGTATGACTTGCCATTTGATGGTGGATCAATTGGTCCCACAAAATCCATTCCCCACTTATCAAAAGGGGTTACTATTACATGTGGATATAGTGGCATTTCATCTGACTTGGTTGGTCTTCCCATACGTTGGCATCTGTCACATTTCCTTGTATAGGCCACAACATCTTTGTGTAATGTTGGCCAGTAGTACCCTGTTATAAGAATCTTTATTGATGTTCTTTTTGCTGCAAAATGTTCCCCACATGGTTCATCATGGCAAGCATGCAAGATATCATAAGTCTCATATTCTCTTACACATCTTCGCATTACTTGATCAGGTCCAGTATAAAATAGACAATTTGCAATCCATGAAAAGTTAAAACTTTTCTCTATTAACAATTTCTTTTCTTTTGGGGAAAAATAAGCTAGTATTTTGTTTGCTGCTAGATAATTGGCAATGTTTGCATACCATGGTGTATGTGCAGTAATGAAAAACAAGTGTTCATCTGGAAACCTATCATCAATGATCTCGTGTTCATCAGGTGCAGCTGATTGAAGTCTTGATAAAAAGTCAGCTACAACATTAGCTCTTCCTAGTTTGTCAATTATTGTAATGTCAAATTCTTGTAACAACAGAAGCCATCTTGCCAATCTACCAGAAATGGCAGGTTTGTTCATCAGATACTTGATTGTTGCATGGTCAGTATGGATGAATATCTGATAACCTGTGATATAATGCCTGAATTTATTCAAAGCATACACTACTGCAAGCAATTCCTTTTTTGTAATAGTATAGTTGAGCTCAGGACCTTGAAGGTTCTTGCTGATAAAATAGATGGCATGCTCTGTTGAGTTTTCTTTTTGACTTAAAACTACTCCTACACCAAAATCAGAGGCATCAGCATGTATGTGAAAAGGCAAATTCCATTTTGGACCTTGAAGAACAGGGGCTTGAGTAAGCAAGTCTTTTAGTTGCAGGAAGGATTTTTCACAGGCATTTGTCCACTCAAATTGAGAGTCCTTAGTTACAAAGGCATAAAGTGGGCTGACAATTTTACTGAAATCTTTTATAAACCTTCTATAATACCTTGCATGGCCAAGGAAACTTTTGACATCTTTTTGTTTTGTAGGAGTTTGTAAATTCAAAATAACTTCAATTTTAGCAGGGTCAACTTGAATTCCATTTTTTGAAATATGATGACCTAGAACAATACCTTCTTCCATCATTAGAAAACACTTTTCACTGTTTAGAGACAAATTTTTCTCTCTGCACCTTTTCAATACCTTTTCTAAATTCACTAGTGCTTCTTCAAATGTGATTCCATAGGTGGTGAAATCATCCATATAAATCTCCATACAGTCATGAGATATATCAGCAAAGATACTAATTATTGCTCTCTAGAATGTTGCTGGCGCATTGCATAGTCCAAAAGGAAAGACCGAATAAGCAAATGTTCCCCATGGATAGGTAAAAGTGGTCTTATTTTGATCCTTGGGGGCAATTTTTATCTGATTGTACCCACTGTAACCATCAAAAAAGGAAAAATATCTTTTGCCAGACAGTGAGTCTAGTACTTGGTCTACAAAAGGTAGTGGAAAGTGATCTTTTTTAGTGGCATTGTTCAACTCTCTGTAATCTACACACACTCTCCATTTTCCACCTTTCTTGGGAATAATAACTAATGGAGAAACCCATTGGCTGTCAGAGATTGGGTAAATAAAATCAACATCAAGCAACTTTTGAAGTTCATTTTTCACTATTTCTCTAAGTGCTGGATTTACTCTTGTTTGAGGTTGTCTAACTGGTAAACAATCTTCTTTGATATATATCATGTGAGTACAAACTTGAGGATCTATTCCTTGCATGTCTCCATATTCCCATGTAAAAGCTTCATGCTAATCTTGTAGCATTTTTAATAAGATAGCCTGTTGAGATTGTGACAACTTGCTATTGATATTCAAACAGTGACCTGAAGACAATTCTATCTGCTTAATGAGATTACTTATAGAATCTATAGGTGATTTTTGTACCTCTTGTGGAAGCAAGTGATGAAAAATTGCTGGAAGTTTAGGCAGTGAACTCTTAGAATTTGGTTGCTGTAGAAAACATTGTAGATGGCTGCCACTTGGATCAGGTGAACTACCCATATCAGAGTTGTACTGTAGAATTTGAAAAAGCAAAGAATCCTCACTCTGAAGTTGTGAGAATGAATCATTTTGAACCATCATTAATTGAGTCAAAGAATTGGCTTCTTCAGTTTCTTCCCCCTCATCTGGCCAAACAGGTTGGGACAAATCTGGTTGAGGTCTAGCAGGTGGATACAAAGCCAATTTTTTTGTGGACTGTCCATCATAAATGGTCATATCTCCAGAACGACATCCTATAAAAGCATCAGCAGTTGCTAACCATGGTCTACCAAGGATAACTAGATACCCTCATAAAGTTGTCTTAACTAATAATATTGTGAAATCAGCTGGATACTCCCAAGATTCAAGAGTGACAATTACATCTTCCACCATCCCATCAGGTTTAACTATGGAGCTATCTGCAAGCTACAGAACTATGGGTGTAAACCTAATATTTGAAATGTTCAAGGAGTCCATAGTATGCTTTGTCATGACATTAATGGTAGCACCTAAGTCAATCAAAACATTTTTTACAATTTGGCCATTTATATGTATTTGCACTACAGGACTTCTAGGGTCAATATACTTTGGGATGACTACATTTCCCAACATTATATCAGCCAATTTCCCTAAGACATGAATTGTTTGAGGATCCTTTTTCTTTCGTCCAGGCTTCTTCAAACATGCCTCTTTAATAGCTTTTCCAAAAATGGGAACATCTTTAATAGCCTGAAATAATGGAATTTGAATTTGTACATTTTTAAGCTGATCCAGAATGTCAAAAGTGGGTTCTTCTATGGATTTAAATGCAGTACTTTGCAACCTCTGAGAAAAAGGTGGTTTGTCTTGACTTTGCAAAACAGGCTCCCTAGAAACCGTATCAGGTATAGGCATATGCTCAGTAGGATCAGCAGGTGCAGTAGATTCTTCAAGGGGAGAATCTGGTATTTCAGTAATTAGAGGGGGTTTTGGAGCAGGTAAAGAGGTTTCAGACCTCAAATGGATGCCATTAACGTCTAAGGCATAAGCTTGATATCGGTTGGCTTCAGCAAGATACGTAGGCTGTTGTGGCTGCTGTTGTTGCCTATTATTGGGATTTGGCAATGGCTGGGCAGGCATAGGCATTTGTTTTGGAGGTCCAGTATTTGTGGCAGTTGTTGCAGGAGGTGGCATAAGGGCCTGTGGTTGCGTCTGTGGAAGCTGTAGGAATCCAGATGACTGGTTTTTCCATTGCTGAGGACCTCTCCATTGAAGATTTTGCTACCAATTACCTGAAGGTGGGGTCCATTGTCCTTGTGGCTGCTGACAACCTCCTTGAGGAATTGCCATTACGAGGTCTGATAATTAGGCCAACTTGGTTGAGGTGGATTCTAAGGTGGTGGTGGTCCATATGCATATTGCCATTGGTTATTATAGCCAAAATAAGGATTACCAAAAGTTAAAAGATCTTGAGGCATACCTTGTCTTTGACCCCATGGTCTCCTTTGTGCAACAAAGAACACTTGATCATCATCACCTTCTACTGGATTGAAGTCAGTAGGTAGTTGTCTAGCTTCCAAATTAGCCACCATCTTGCATCTGCAGTCACGCTTCTTTTGTCTGCAATATGGACAGAACTCAGCCAAAACTACCTCAGCTTCCTCATGTTTCTCCTGAGCTTGCATAGTGTCCAATTGTGTATCCATATTATTAAGGATGTCCTACTTGAAGTCAGACAACAAATTTTTTATCTCCATCTGAGAAACTCCACCAGAAGAAGACTTCCCCACTGTAGCATGATGAACTCGACCTTTCTTAACTATTGCTCAAGAGTAGTTAAGACATATTTTCTTTATATCATCCCAAGACAGTTGGGCTATATCACCTCCTCCCATCAGCTTCAGGGCATCTATATAGGCATCACTGATTCCCCTTAGAAAGAGTAGTTTCTGAGAGTCCTCATTGAGAGTATGGTTTGAGTTCCTCTTTAGTGAAAACAAGAACCTTGAAATATAATCTTCTAGACTTTCATCCTCCTTCTGCTGAATTCTGAATATGTCATCTCCTTTACTGGCACTCTTACAATATTCCTTATACTTCTCAAGGAATTTTGTCTGCATGGCTGCCCAACTATCAACAACACCTCTTCCCAGACTCATGAACCATCTGAGAGCTCCCTCCTTCAAGGTGGAAGGAAATAACTTCAGCTTATGGGCATCTGTATTGTAGTCATAACTGCGACAGAGTACATCAAACTCAAATAGAAAAGTTTCAGGGTCCTCTATGACTAGGCCATAGAATTTTGGAAGTAGTGAAGAAGGTATATTCTTAAGATTGTCAGTATCCTGTTGGGGAACAATGGGAAACTCAAAAGCAGGAGGTGGATTACTAGGTGGATTATTTGCCATGTTTGCTTGCTGGAATAACAGAGCAAATGGATTTTCCTCAAGTTCGTTGTCAGCTGGGTCAAATGGTAGTTCAACAAACAAGTTTTCAGGGAGGAACCTTCCTAGTGCATCTCTTCTTCTTCTATGCATGCAATACGATGAATGGTGGTTTGAAATTTTTTGAAATTTTGACTAACAAACTAAACTAATACTAAAAATGACTTTTGAAAACTCCTTAGCTTAACGCCATTCCCAACAATGGTGCCAAAAATGGTCGCGCCCATAAAAGGATATGATAATCACAATAAAACCTTTCCTGGGAATTGGACATTCCAATAGGTGACTAATATCTCTCCATGGACATTCATTTACTTGTCAAACCAGGGGACGTATAATTTAAATGGCGCGGAAAAATATATGCACTAAGAACTAGTTTCAGTCAAAACTTAGCAGAAATAAATACTTAGAAGGGAATTCTATCCACGCTACAGGAAAGGTAATGCAAAGTTCTTTTAACTCAACTATGATTTGATTAAAATAGAAACCATAACAGCTACAACTAAAACACAAACTAAGAACTGGCCTTATGCTGCAGGAACATGCACAAGGATGGATTCTCTATGCTGCAGGAGCAATACAAGACTGAGTTTGTATGAAAACTTCAAAGATGAAAGCTAACTAAAGATCAACAGAAAAGAATAGTTAACTAACTAGCTACAGATACTTACTAAGTGGTCCCCCTTAGCAAGCATCTACTGACTACACAGGTGCTGAACTCAGAACTTCATCAAACTTTATTCATGAAAATAGAATGGTATACATTGCTTTGTTGATATAAACTAACAACAAATTATGTGTCTTGTCAAACAAACTCTGCTTTTCATTATCATACTGACTCTTACATGATATCTACTATATCTCTCTATCACTATGCTTCTATCTTACTCTAACTATCATCTCTCCTCTCACTCGCGCAGGAGGAGAACTTTATTTAAAATCAGAAGAGCAACTAACTAGCTAACCCTATCAAAGAAAGACGTGGAAATAAAGTGTATCCCAGAATCAAGGAACAAACTTCATAAATGAATTTATTCGTTCAACCCAATTCGGAGAGAATCTAGCGCTCCACTCTTTCCAGATTGACTGCTATTAAAAATCTTTCCCAACGGTTTCGGTCAGAGAGCCTTCGCCGGAGCTTCCTCGAAGTCATGCAGGAAATGGACTTTACTGCAAGGTCGAGATCGGCTACGCTTGACTCGATCACTATTCAACAACCTGTGATACAAAAGGTAACAGATGCGAAAGAAAAGGCGTATGGCACATACACAATATCCGTTCATTAATCACACATTTAAATATATTTCATCATTCAAAAACTGTATGCGATATACCAATCATTTAGGGAGTCAACGGGGTAATAAATGCAGTCAAGACAACACAATAAGCTGTAGGAACATGAAAGTGTTTTGCTACAGGATATCCCCATAAAAAGGTTTCAAAAGAGTTTTAAACAACCACGAATAAAAAAAGTAAAGGCATTAAAAGTTCATCATAATATCCAAACTATGAGCACATTTTGGGCTCATCAATTAGTTATACTATATGATTTAAAATTGAATAATTAACATCAAAATCAATATACATTGAATTACAATTGAACTCTAAAATTGAAATCTTAATTACCTGAAATATTTGTCTCTTCAAAGGGTCAGGAGTTCTAGAATATGCCCCTCTCACAGAACCAACCAAACCAACTTTTGTAATGTCAATCTATATATGTGAACAAAAACATAAAATTGATCCAAGTTAGCATACAATTGTCAGTAATAGGAACATATAAATACCAAACACAAAATAAAATAAACACATACCTCTTTAGGTTGATCTTTTTCTTTATCTCCTTTAGGTGTTTTGACACCTCCTCCTTGAGGTGTTTCAACACCCACTCCTTCAGGTGTTCTAATACATACTCCTTCAGGTGTTGTGGCACTTGTCAACAATGACGTATAGCTCATAACTACCTATACATAAAAATGGAAAGTACATATGAAAATACCAATCTATATTGATGTATGTATAATCAATATAAGATCTTAAAAATATTAATTCAATCGAATTTGAGTTCAATTACCTTCCCCTTATCCAACATTGCACTTCTGTAATCTGGAAAAGGTTGCACCTCACTTGCACTAGGTATTTCCTACAAGAGGAAAATAAGATAAACATATAAGTTATTATATAATTTCATTAATGACAATTCAAATGACAAGAAAGTATATAATAAAATAATGTAAATGAGTGAGTGTGAAAATATATACTATGTGCATGTCCAAGCCAAATGAAATGGCCCTAAAGGTGCTATCAGTCACCTATGTGAGCTCCTCCTTAGATGTCAACTATTAAATAGACCATGTAAATAAATATTACTAAATTATACTATCTCTTATTAATATTCATTTAAAAACAAATGCAAGTTATGAATTTACAACTTAAATCTTACTTGTGTCACTATTCCAATGTCCCCCTCTCTAGCAGGAGAGGACTCTGTAGGGTGTGCTCCACTCCCTTGCATTTGATCTATGATGTCCACATCATGGAGGTCATAATTAGAAGTTTCCAAGGGATGCTCTACGAACTATACAAGAGGACCCAAACATATATGCTGGCACATGGAGCAAGTATGTGGACCTGACAAGGATGATACAACAACACTCGAGACATTTCCAGCATCACCAGAATGTGGCTAAGCTACTGTAGAAGCATGTGAAACCAAAATATTAATCAAAGAGTGAATAGCCTAGATAGTTTGTGTGGATGCACCCTGCATACTATCTAGATGATATACTGGAGGTGGCAGAGGAAGGGGAGGAGGGGGAACATATGGGTGTAGGAGTATTGTAACTTCCCTTGGTCTATCCTAGTGCATACCTCCACCAATGCCCTGGAAGGGTTTAATGTCAAAGTAATTGCCATGATGCCCTAACAAAAACTCATCATATAGTTTTTTAATAAATTAAAATGGTATATCATAATTGTTGTTTGATGGTTTATTAAAAACCATACACCAACAATCCCAAAAGTTATCTACAATGTCCCTATGGATGCAACATTTTATAGAAAGTTTTGGTTTATTAACATTAAATGGAAAACCAGTGTAGGGGTTAACAAATAAAGAGGCTATTTGGGATTTGGTTATTTTGAGATCTTTTACATCATCATAAGACAATCCACGTGCATAATATTCCCTCATGTCTTCTCACCACGAATGAAAGGCATTATGTTGGGTGGAGAGAGTTTCTATATTTTTAATTATTTCCTTCAATATGTTTGACATCTCAAATAATCAATGGATTCTCATATAAACTTTAGAAATTCCCCTCAATTGTTGTAATTTTTCACCAATTAAGTCTACAATTGATGGCTGCAGAGGTGGTGGAGCATTTGGTATTTGTGCATTTTCATTCTTAGCTAGTGGATCATTTGGAATTTGTGCATTTTCATTCTTAGCAGCCATAATGCCTAATTAAAGTTAAAAACTAATTAATCTAATTGAAATTAGACAATATAAATGAAAATATTGTAAAAATACCCTAGTTTTTAAAAAAAAAATCCAAAAAAAAACCCTACTTTTAACCAAAAAATGTAAGATTCTCTACTTTTAATATAAATACATAAACACTATTTTTAAATCAAAATCCAAAAAAACATTCAATTTTAATCAAAATCCATTCTAAACTCAATTTTTCTTAAAAATTCAATCAAAAACCCTATTTTAAAAAAAAATCCATAAAAAACTAACTGAAATTATACAAATCTAATTCAAAATTTGATTAAAGCAAATAAAAATCCAAAATCTAACCTTTCAAAATGGATATCTGCTAAATTGGATATTTGTTATGTGAAAAACCTTCTCACTATGCACTCACGGCTTGTGCAAGTGTGAAATGATTTTAATGCCTGAAATATATATATATATTTGCCTCAAATCGGATATCCAATTTGGATCAAATATCTGATTTGAATTGAATATCCAATCCAAATTGGATATCCAATATGGAAATCTTGGTTTGGGCATTACTTTGGAGCAATGTATTGACACCCAAGCCACAAAAAAGTCAACTCGACATTTTTCATGTTTTTGGGTCAATAAAAAATGTAATTTTTTCCCCATTGCCACTTTTTGGCCCATCATGATCTTGCACGTACCCTTAAACCAGATGGAGGTGATGTGATGATAGAGCAACTATGAGCAGTTCAAAGAACTTTTAGGCCACACAAGAGGCCCAATCTATTGAGAGTGAAGAAGCTGTGATGAGAAGTTCATGGGCAGAGAGAGATTAACAAATTTTGTGAAATGAGAATCATGAGGGGGAGTTGAAGAGTTGGATAGAGGAGAGATCCAAAGGAGTTCCCTGAAAAGTTTAATGTAATTTGTAATTTCTCATGAAACCTAAATCATAAAGTTTACCTACTTTGATTTAATTGTTTAGTGTAGCTGGAGTTAGTTCAAATCAACACAAGTTATTCTCAATCTATGAGTTAATCGATTTTACAGTCTTTTGTAATCTGAACTTGTAATTTTTGATGAGTGTTTTGTTTTCTTCTTTATCAAGTGGTATTAGAGCCAATGGTCTTGAGTGTGTAGATAGAGCACCGAGAGAGAGCAGTTCACACCAAGACCTATAGTGCGGAGAGGGAAGTGAGCAGAGGTTTTAGGGCACAAGCAGATCGTCAAACATGAGGTAGCTTGTGATGAAACCTATGGTTAGTAGAAGCGTGAGTGAAGTCCAAAGTTATTTTAATAGGTGTAGAGAGAGCTAAAAATTGATGGATGGAAGGCACAAAGCTGGAAGTGCAAGTGAGAAGCTCAAAATAATTGTTACAAATGAGTGGAGTCTTGAATAGTTGAGAAAGGAGAGTGCAGAGAAAAGTGTAGTGTGATGGTAGATTACAACAAATGAAGTGGAATCTTTGTGAAGATCAAGGTATGATTGCAACATGGAGGTTTTCAAAGGCATAGATGTAGTGAGGACATGCCAGTTGAGGGAATGTAGAGAAGAGAAAGAGCACTTAGTAGAGGAGGTTGGGCTATCAGCAACGAAGTTCACTGGAGGTTATGTGCAATCTCAAAGGGTGGTTCTATCACCTAACTCTTCTTTTGTGAGCCCATGCTCACAAACTTCTTACCCATAATTTCTGATGCAAGAGCATCTGGGTCCATGCGCGATCAACATCAACCAAAAAAATAAAATTTGAGTTTGATTTTGTTTTCTTTTCTCGTTGGGCAATTCCATTTTGGTTTCATGGTCAATTAAACATCATATTTTGATATACTTTCTAAGTTCTTACTACAAACGCTTCATTGGAGATTTGAATAATTTTTATTTTACCTAGGCCATTGAGGGCAATTAAATTGAATGAACATTTTATTTTTCCAAGAATGGGAAAAAAGACAAATGCAAATAGAGAAGCTGAGGGGTTGCAACATTTGATTTTGATATCTATTGCTAATGAGAATTCCAAAGGTCATAGCCTTGGTATGAGGAAATATAAGTGACTAAGGGAAAATGATAGAGGTCTGCTAAGTTGGGGAAGAAAGGTACGTGCCATAGCTCAACTCGTAATCAAATTAACATTAGTTTCCCTAAGAAAATAATACATGGTGGGTAAAAACAGGTTTTGCAGATGCTAATCTAAAGAGAAGGAAAGTGATTTAAGACTCTATGAGATGTGGAGCCATTTCAAGGAGTTATGAAATTGTTTCTTTCAATGTCAAATAGATAAATGTGCAAGGGAATGAGGCATAAGGAGGTGGAAATTGAAGAGTTGTAGATTCATCAACACATTAAGAAGAAATGCTAGTGGCTCATATTGGAGAGAGTGCATTGAGCCTATCGGGTGATGAAGACAAAGAACATAATTCAATCTATTGAAAGAGATCATTTGTGCTGCATGAAAGATCAAAAGAGAGCACATGCGACTTAATTCAATGGCAGGCCTGAGTTAAGAATCATTCCAAGTGGGAGAGGGAAGAATTTTCTAATGTTTATACAAGTCTTATTGCCTGAAGGGGCATGTAATAAGCTTGGCAAATAAAAGAGCTAAACTAGATGGAGGTGATGTGATGATAGAGCAATTGCGAGTAGGTCAAGGAACTTGTAGGCCATGCAAGAGGCCCAATCTATTGAGAGTGAAGGAGGTATCATGAGGAGATTATGGGCAAAGAGAGAGAGTAATGAATTTTTTGAAATGAGAATCATGAGGGGGATTTGAAGAGTTGGACAGAGGAGAGAGCCAAAGGAGTTTCCTAAAAGGCATAATGTAATTTGTAATTTGTCATGAAACCTGAATAATAAAGTTTATTTGCTTTGATTTAATTGTTGAGTGTAGTTGTAATCAGTTCAAATCGACACGAGTTATTGTCGATTTGTGAGTTAATCAGTTTTAGAGTCTTTTGTAATCTGAACTTGTAAATTTGGATGAGTGTTGTGTTTTCTTCTTCATCAGTGCCTAAAAATGAGTGACAAATTTAATTTATAAGAAAATTATGTATTTTAAGTCATTAAATTAGCATCCTTACTTGGCTTGACATAATGAAAAATAGTGAGATTCTATCCATGTGGAGATTCTTTTTAAGAGATAAATATTTAGAAAGAAAATAGAATAATATAACAATGTATATGAAAGAGAAAATTTTAAACCAATTTGCAAAATATTTCTTCAATATCAATGCATGTGATTTTTTATTAATAAGTATATTCTCTTGTATCAAAATAAAATTTAACAATAAATATAAAATATGATTAAAAGATGTATCTTTCATCATGTTGTATTTACCTATCGAACATGTATTTTTATGTCCTCTTTTTATAGGTTCACTTTTTTGTGTTTCTCTTACATAGTTTCTTTATATAAATTTAGTTTGACTGTGATCTCTTGAATTTTTTTATTATATTTTGAATATACTCAAATTCATTGATATATACTTATTTAATTAACATTCTTCATCTAATTCATTATTCTTCAATGCATGCATGGATAAATTATTAAACAAATTAAATTTTGTAAATTACTAAAATATTTAATTTGAGAATCACATAATTTTTTCAAGTCAAACTATAAGATTCTTTGGAATTGAAGGGATAAAAGTGCATACTTTATAACTTAAACCTTTTTAATACCATTTTCCAAAAACATTATAAATACTTAGTCCTAACATGAATTTTGACTCATTTAGAGCACAACCCATTAGTAATCTACCATTACAAACCACCTTAGGATTTGTCATTACACAATCCAAAAGAAATTAGGAACCTTTGACTAGATTATTTTTCTGAGACATTGTCTACCTAATTTAAATTCACCTTTTTCATGCCCAAAAGTCAAACCTTTCACAAATATTAATTCTCACATTAGATCTCATGCCATATATTTCCAATTAATGACCATTGATGGAAGAGCATCCAGGGAAAGAACAAACTTACATCCTTTTCTATGTTGATTGGTCGAATAAGGGATGAGCCTAGACTTGCAAATCAATCAGTGTGAGCCTATTGAAAAAACAAGAGTATATCAGTAGGATCATATTCTAGGTCCCAGCAACATAGCGATGGTATTGGCAAAATGGAGTTACATCGGCAGGAGAGTAACATTTCAGTGAGACAACGATAAGAAGGTGTTGATGGTGGATAAATAACATGGTGGTGATGTGGACATTTGATGTCCCAGTGATGACCCAGTGAACTGATGGTGATGTGTGAAATAGGTTACATTATCGGAGAGACATGGCCCATTTAACAAGACATTCTTAAATGTATCTTCGACATTCCATGTTAGGAGGTAGTGGTCTAGTCACTATGGAGATTTATTGGTGAGACTCAGCTTGTCATTGAGAAAATATCGAATGTCTCTCTAACATTATATGTCTCATCAACATCCATTAGTCATGCATTGTGTTGATGATTGCATCGATGTAACATGAGTGTTAAGGTGGGAGATTTCCTAATGTCTCTTCAACTAGGCCAGGGATGGAACATAATGACTGTTAGCAGAAAGAGATAGGTAATTCACATCCTTGTTGTGAATTGCGATGGGTGAGAATCGATGAGATGGCAGTGGCAATGTCGATGTGACATGTCTGGTTTGGTGTGAGATCCCTGAGAGTCTTAGTGACATTTTGATGAAGGTTATGAATGATGATGGGAAACACAGTGGATGGTGAATGATAGGATGACACTTGGAAGACAGAGAACAAATGAATTCCACATCATTGTTGTTAATTTCATTACCATTGTATGATTTGATGAAGTTATTGAGAATAATTTAATGACTTGGTGTTGATTGGACGATCAAGAAAACTACAACACGAAGAGTAGAAAAGAACAAGGCTATCCTAAAGAACTTGAGAGAGATATAAACAACGAAGGGGTGCAAGTACGAGACAACATAGAAGGGAAGTGGGAGAATAGCCTACAATGTAGAATAGAGGGAAACTTAGATCTTCCTATTGGTAGATGCATCTAATAAGCAACCCATATGATGGCACATAATATGTAATTCCATTCTAGTAATAGAGGAAATATTTTTTCTCTTCTTGCATCTGGTTGCACTTTCCGTGTGTATGTAGCGAGATTCTATAGGTAAGGGGAGGACCCTTCATCAAGTGGTATCAGAGCAAGTAATCCTGAGCATGGAGAGTATCCATGAGGACTGTGGGTGAAGAGTGAAGAAGCCTTGAAAGGCCATTGGTTCCTTGGGAATCATGTTGACTTTCCTCCAACAAAGATGAGGTTGGGTAGAAGGTGTGAAAATCTCTTCAACTGAGAGGAAGTGAGTAGAAGAGGTCGTGAGGGTGCATCTTCCAGAATCATGTTGGGTAGATGATAGCGATGAGAGTTTGTTGTAGGGGGGCCTATAGACATAGTGAGTGTTGATTCTAATTTGTTAGTGGTTACACATAGAGAGTGTGTCATATTTTTTTGTCCAAAATGTCTTGGAGTTATGGAGAGACTTTGTGGATGAAGAAGGAATATTTGAAGCCATAGGAAGTGAAGCAAGAACCTGTTTGAAGGAGCAATGTGTTTTAGACTGTATGCAAGTCTGGCAAGAAATGTTGCAAAGTAATGATGGACAGTAATAAGAGAGATAATTTGGTTGCATTAGAGATGGTTGAGAAGTTTAAATTGAAGAGAATGAAGCACCTTAAGCCATACTACATATCTTGGTTGCATGGAGGTCATCGAATTTGGGTAAGCGAACAAAGAATTGTGAATTTTCACATTGGAAGATATAAAGATGAAATTGTATGTGATGTAGTACCCATGGAAATTTGTCATGTTTTGTTGGGTCAACCTTGGATTTGGGATAGAGAAGATATACATAACAACAATGATAACACATATGGCATAATCAAGGATGGGGAATAATATGTGTTGAGTCCATGCCAATATAAACTGGAGATAGTGGTTAAGGAAATTGCATCAATATGTTCTGATGAGTGTAAGAAAGAGGAAAGCAACATCAACATTGCGGCAGGTGAGAAAGAAGTGGTTGAGAATCCTTTGAAGGATGAAGAGAAGAAGGAAATGGTTGCAGTAGGTATGCAAACTGAAGAAAAGGAAGAGGAGGTCCTTGTGCAAAAGGATCAAGAGATAAGAGAAATGAAGGTGAAAGAAAATGAAGAAGTGATTGCAGTAGTGAATGATGAAGTGAAATACGTAAGAAGTGAAGAGAAGAATGTAGAAGAGGTTGCCAAAACTTAGAACAATGAATATGTAGTTGTGGAATTGGAGGTTACAATGATGGAGTGTGAAGATGTTGCAATAAATAACAGAGACAGAGATGATTTGTTGTTGAAAATATTAGTGATAGAAGATGAGTGGATGAAAAAGCTTGTAGTTGCAATGAAGTGTAAATAAAAAAAAGTTGCAGTTTATGATGATACAAGAGATGTCACAATGAAGAGTGATGTTGTAGATGACAAAAAAGATAAGGTAAATAGCATTGTACTTTGTGATGAGAAATTGACATTAAATTTGCATGTTGTTGAGAAAAGGAAGTTGAGTATAGTTGTAGTTTTAGATGTATATTTGTTGGTAGAGATGGTAGAGGATGTTGCAGGTTGTTTTTGGTGGAGGTGGTTAGTTAGAGATGCGTTTGAACCCATGTAAGAGAGGAGAAGAATGAAGACTACTTGGTGGAGGAGGTTGGACTATGGTGGACATGAGTCCACGAGAGGAGAAAAGAATGAAGTATAGAAAGTTATAACAAGATGCTGGAAGAGGAGGAAAAAGAAGGTGGAATTGGAAGATGGCATTATGGACACCATGTGTAGGAGCACATGATTTTAATCACCTGGGGAGTATAACGCAAGAGCATCTAGGGCATGAACAAACCTGCATCATTTTATGTGTTGATTGGTCGAATAAGGGATAAGCCTAGACTTGTAAAGAAATTAGCATGATCCTATTGGTAGGACAAGCATATATCGGCAGGATCATATTCTAGATTCCAACATCAAAGCAATGGTATTAGCATAATCAAGTTACATTGGTAGAAGAGTAATGTTTTGGTGAGACATCGATAAGAAGGTGTTGATGGTGGAGTAGTGGCACGGTAGTGATGTGGATATTTGATGTCCCAATGATGACCTAGTGAATTGATGGTGAAGTGTGAATAGGTTGTGTTGTTAACGATACATGGCCCATTCGGCAAGACATTCATGAATGTCTCTTTGACATTCCATGTCAGGCGGTAGTGGTATGGGCATGGTGGAGCTTTATTGGTGAGAGTCGACTTGTCGTTGAGATAATCTCGAATGTATCTCTAACATTCTATGTCTCATTGACATCCATTGGTCGTGTGCTATGTTGATGTTTGCATCAATGTAACATGAGGGTTTTGGTGGGAGATTTCCCAATGTCTCTTTGACTAGGTGAGGGATGGAATGAATGATGGGACAAACAAGGATGAAACATAATGATAGTTGGAAGAAACTGATCTAGGTAATTCATATCCTTGTTGCAAATTATGATGGCTGACGATCGATGAGATGGTGACGGTGATGTCGATGTGGCATGTCTGATTTAGTGTGAGATCCCATAGAGTCTTGGTGACATTTCGATGGAGGTGATGAAAAATGATGGGCAATGCAGTGGATGGTGAATGATAGGATGACACTTGGAAAACCAAGAACAAATGAATTCCAAATCATTGTTGTGAAATTCATTCCCATTAGACAAATTGGTGAAGCTACTAAGAAAAATGTAATGGCCTGGTGTTGATTGGATGATCAAGAAAACTACGACATGAAGAGTGTGAAATAAAAAGGACAACCTGGAGAACTTCAGAGAGATATAAACTATGAAGGGGTGCAAGTATAGGACAACATCGAAGGGAAGTGGGAGAATAGCCTATATTATAGAACAGAGGGAAAATCAGATCTTCCTGTCGGTAGATGCATGTAATAAGTAGCCCATAGGATGGCACATAATATGCAATTTCATTATAGTAATATAGGAAATATTTATTCTCTTCTTGCATCTGATTGCTCTTTTTATGTGTATGTAGTGAGATTCTATAGCTAAGGGGAGGACCCTTCATCAACCAAAGACATGTATTTATGGAAATTTCCTATTACATTTGAATGTATCTACTACCCATCAATCACAAAAGACAAATCTAATTTAAAAAATATATTCAAAAGACAATTCTTTAAATATTACATTAGTTCACTAGTCCACTAACACACCCTATTTTGTATTCACATGCCTTGTTTGGCATGTTTGTGACACATTATTTTTAGTGTGCTTGAATTCCATCAATGATAGTCAATTAATCATCTATAAGTAAGTCCTACCATACTTCTAAGCATGACAAAAAATAAAAAGAAATATAAAATTTAAAGGTAAGATTGAAGAGAATGGAAGCCTATTATATGAAGTATCCTCTTCTTGCTAATTATTTTTCTCCTGCGCAATAATTGGTAATATGCAATATCTTATGTTGAATCCATCATTGGATAGAGACTAAGTTCCCCTTTTATGATCTCTTCCTTTATTTCCACCTGTCATTATTTTTTGTCCATGTCTTAACATTGTCTCCTATGCCATGTGGCCTTCTTTTTCTCATTCATTTTTGTTGTGATTATTTTATCTTAGGTTTCTATATTACTTATTGAATTCCTAACCTCTCGACTATGCACCTACCTTTGTATTATTTGTTATTTTATGTGCACCTTTAATTTCTTCTATATTATTTTCCCTCTCAAATTGTTTCCAAAAATGTCAAAATCCCTATGGGAACTAAAATTAGTGTATTAATTATTGGGAGTGATGAATTACCATGTTGAATTGTTATAAAATTACTCAAATACTCTTTTGTATGTTGGATATCCATTAAATTTTCTTGGAGGTGAATGTGAATAACTTTTAAAAGAAACAATCAACAAAATTTTCAAACTTTAAAATTTTGTGACTACATAAAATGTATACATTTTTATTTTTGGCCCTAATGCCCCTTTAACTATTTTTTAAAGTTAAAAGTT
Source organism: Sequoia sempervirens (assembly GCA_007258455.2). Taxonomy (NCBI): domain Eukaryota; kingdom Viridiplantae; phylum Streptophyta; class Pinopsida; order Cupressales; family Cupressaceae; genus Sequoia; species Sequoia sempervirens. The sequence goes on from VDFB02011597.1 coordinate 130,858, forward strand.
AAGATTCCATTTTATATAACCTTAATAAATTCTAGGGTACTCTCCTTGAAAATTAAATAGACTATTCATTAAGATGAAGTTTCCCCTAGCTTAACTAGTTAAATTGTGCAATCAACTATATACTTAAGCACTTCTTCACTCAAAAATATTAAACATTCCCTCCTAGTGCCTATTTTTTAATTTCAAAGTGATATGATAGTATAATTCAAGAATTAGGGATTGTTTTCATCTCTTGAAAGGTTTTTCATTTTAAATCTTGGCATTGTTTCATAGCTACCAATTCTTGGCTTTACAAGAATCATAGTGGCAAGTGAGATTTTTTTTTTTTGTGGAAAATGAGATGTTATAACAAGGGGAATGGTCATATTCCAAGTGTAGCTAGTTAAACTCATTTATGAATCTCAATTTTAGGGAGAAAGAGATATAATCCTACACTGTCCAACCTATAAGGAAAATCCAAAAGACTAAGGGAAAAAGAGGGAAGGAAGAGATAAGAAGAAAAGGAACAAAAGAAATGAAATTTTTCTAATCTACAAGAATAAACATTATCAAATTTAAACTTTCCCTATGAACATAAGATTAACAACTTATTTCATTATCAATTTTACTACAACATATAACATAACTAGTTTGAGAGTTTGAGGAAAACCACATATTCCATTATCATAATTACAATATAGAAAATAAAAGGAATCATTTCCATATTACATTGTAGATAATAGCCCATGGAATTTTCACAAATACATTAACTTTAAGGTCAAATGGAATATGTCCACAAAGAATAGTAATACACAAAAAAACTTTTTATGCTAACAAAATGTAGGAGTCAAGTAGATTGAGCTATATGTGTTATCTTAGCATTTACTTATGTAGGGAAAGAAGTTTCCCTCCATTCATCATTGATATTTTTACAATTATCCTCTCTTTTATTTTATGCATATTTTTCATGCATATCTAGTCCCTTGGATTTGGTAAGGATTTCCCTACCAATATACATGTTAGACCATATTAATTACATCACATTCAATTGGCCTAATATATAGATGGAATATTCTAATAGATAGGACCACATCGATAGCCTAATATGTTTCAAAAATTCATGTAGATGGACTATCCTCAATGGTAGTCCTAACCAATGATATCATCTATTTGGAAATAGTGTTGGGAAAGCCATATCAAGTAACCCATATGAGAATCATTCATTGGAGATGTTTCAATACTTGGTCAATCAATTATTGATCCTAAATCTACATTAGGGTTACTTAAACAAGCATGAATTGGTTCTATGTCTTTTGATGCATTTGATTGTTAGGAGGCTGTTGATATCATGCGATCAACAATTTTTCCTTAGTTCATCTCTATTTTTTGACCCACAAATATATATGCATTTGCATTAGAACCAAAATCCATACATGGGAAAGTTCAATTGGTCAAAAGTATTTTCATTTGAATTGGATGTAAGACAATTAAAAACATTTTCATTAATTTCAATATCTCTAAAATAATTTTCATGATCTTTTTTAATATTTAAATGCTTTTTATACTCTCCCTCTATTGATTGTGAAATTATAATTTATTTGATACCAACCCATTTTTCAACAATAATAATAAGAATCTTTTATTTGATATTGAAAAACATTTGTTTTTTTTTTTGTTTTACTTCTCATGAAACTATCATATGACCTTTATATTTATATTGCTCTCTAGTTGCATGTATGACTTTAAAATATTGGGATGAAACATGCTAGCAATATTTTTTCAACTTGTGTTAATTCTTTATGTTCAGATAGTTGTGGACTAGGATCCATGTTATTTAGCATTGAAAATTAGTGTCCATTTTTCTCTTGTTGACATCTATCACAACTAGGACCTTCAAGCTTTCAAGAAACCTTCATTGTAGGGTAATTTTATTGATAAATATAAACATTTTCAATGAAACATGTTTATGTAGTCCATATCCAAATATTATTTGTGAAGTTTTCAAATCAATCTCAACATTTTTTATTATAATTGATCTCACCATTAAAATAAAATTGATTATTTCTTTGAAGTAATTCACATTTATGTTTATAGAGAATGTGTTATATTTGAATAAAATAAAATAATTTTTAAAATAAAAAAAAATATTTCTTAAATAAACAAACTAATTCTTATATAAAAACATAATAAAAAAATATTTTTAAATAAATAAACTAAAATAATTTCATTAAATATAATTAAACATAAAATGAATAAATCCGACAAATATAATAAAAAATATTTTCAAATTTAAGTTTTACACTTATATATCCATTCAAGATGATATCATAATTGAAAATTTTATTTATAATAATTATTTTTATATCAAATGTTATAGATTATCTCTCTGAAGCCTCTACTTATACCCTCCTTACCCCTTGTATTTTTCACTGGACTAATGTGGGATTAAAAACCCTGCATCAAACTATGTACTTACCCTTTCCGACAACAGAACATTGAGGATAGCAACGAGTTTTGTAAAAAAATCTGATCTGCTTGCTTCGGAGTGGTAGACATTGGAAGGCATGCTCGCTTCTAGACAGTGGCTGGCTCTGCAGTTAAATAAAATTGTTTTAAACGGTGAAGGCAAACGGAAACGGGACGCTACTATGAAAACGGAAAGGGCGGTCTGATTTGACGGGGATGTGGGCCCGCCCACCTAGGTCAGCGCTTAGAGTGTGTCGGTCAAGCCCCCCCGTCCTGACGAGCATATTTTCATGGTACTTAAAAGGAAAACAGTGGCGTTTACGGGGAAGTAGGTATAGATTGTCGAACATGAGCGGGCATATCTTTTTCTTTGTAGAATCTGTTGTAAGGAAATAAAGTTACTTGAGATATGGACGATTAGTAAGAGCGGTGAATGTTTGTTCGTTGCATGGTCTTTGACCTGTGAGATGGGATACAAGCAACCAAATAATTTTTTTTAAAAAAATGCATGGGAATCTTTTTTTTTTTTTAAATGAATGGGAATCTTTCTTTTCTTTCTTTAAAAAAAAATGTTGATTACTTGGGATACGGCACAGATATGAACAAGACCATTTTTTATCATCGTAGAATCTGTTGTAAAGGTAAATACATTTTCTCTCAATTAATTTTAGATTAATTTAATAAAAAAAATTAAATATATAATTATAAATTAGTACAAATATTTTAAATATATTTATTTCAAAAATGTTAAAGAGAGAAATAATAATACTATATTTATTAGTTCTGCCCATGGCAGAATATTAATGCATTCATTGCATTCAATTTTTTTGAGTGATTATAACAATCCAACCAATAAACATCGAGAATTAAAAACTTTAGCAACAATTTTATATAGTCTATTTTTAATTGTCCATTTCTAAAATTGTTAAAATATTCTTTATCTTTCTTTTTATTGGTTCATGTTGTCAACAATCATTACAAAAATTAGGATTTTTCTTTTTCTTTTTTTTTCTAAATTATGTGCAATGCAATGCATTTAATTCATGAATCAAATTTCAAACCTATTAATGACTTGAATGACATGAGCACTATTACATACATCATCATATAATTACATTGTTGACTTACAAGTATTATTTTACATATTTTATTTAATAATTGGTATGATTTTCAAAACTTATTAAATAAATGTGAGTACAATCAATGCATATTTTATATTTGTTTATCAAGTGTGTATTAAATATTAGAATAAAATTTATCTATCTATAATAAATATCAAAAAAAAAATTATGTATCTACAATTAATATTTCAATTAAATTTATTTTAAAAAATATACATGTAATAATATAATTTAGCAAGGCAAAAATTACATAAATATCACATTTTCAAAAAGATAATAATAAATATATATATATATGGAATTATTATAATAATATATTTGTATAATTGCATATTTTTTATTTTTAGAATATTAATTAACTATAATAATAACATTATACAACAACAAACAATTATATTACACCTCTACTTACTTCTATTAACTAAATGTTTAAAACAACAAAACACACCCATATGAATTTTATTTTTTATTTATTCAACATTAATTAACTATAATAATAACATTATACAACAACAAACAATCACATTACACCCCTAGTTGCTTCTATTAACTAAATGTTTAAAACAACAAGTACACCCCACACGATTTTTTATTTTTTATTTTCCAATATTAATCAACTATAATAATGACATTATAAAACAACAAACAATCGCATTAAACCCCTAGCTATTTATATTAACTAAATGTTTAAAACAACCAAGCACACCCCACAATGGGCAGAACCTGATGTAAATGTGTCTCACATAGGCAGGTTACTATTGCAATCATTTAATTTTGATTTTTTATAGAATCTTTTGTTGGCCAACCAATAAGATTGCATAATTTAAATATACTTCTTTTTATGTCTATAGTTTGAATTTAAAAACTATATTTTATATTTAAAAATTATTATTTATCTATTTTTTCATTGGTCAGAGTAGGTTAATAATTCATTTTTCATTTAAAAAAAACTTGAAAAATTAAATTGCCATAATTTTTTTAGCTGGGACCATTATAGTTAATGTGAGAAGCTACAGAAGCAATTTCTGGGCAACAGGATGATCACGACCAAACCCCAGACCCCTCCCCCAAATGGCCACCATTACCATTTGCACCACCTCTGTTTCTTCATTCCTTCTATGATTTTGTGGGCCGAATCGATTATGCCACTAAAAATAATCATGCGCCTCTCATACCCTGGTTTGTTGCCAACAGAAATATGCCTCTCAGATCCTCCATGCGCCAAGTTGTGATTACATCTTAACTAGAAGTGCCAATACAACCTCTGTTGCTACCCAAAACTAGCAGCAGTTCACAAACCAACATATTATTTCACCTCTGCAAAGCCTCTTTATCTTCTTAAATTCAAGAAATTGTCAAAGAAGTTAGTAATTAGGTCTTTGACATCTTAAAATTTGAACGTTTAAGTTTATCCTATTTATAGTTTGATAAGTGAATTTAATATTTGTTTTTTGGGTTAACTTTTGTTGCAGCAAGCAGGCACAATTCTATTCACAGCGTTTGGTCTTTTTAACGATGTTTTGCAGCGATAATACCATTTATGTGGAGGGAAGAGGTTGCCAAATCCTTCCTCATGCATTTGCGAATACCCTTGTTGTGCTTCTTTGCAATTGCATCGACTCATATGCCTATCTCTTTTGTCGTGGAGCTCAACCCAATAGCAGACAAATATAACACAAAATATTTCAAATTTAGGTTGAGTAGGTTTAAATGTGCATTGGTGTTTTTGGATTTGAATGCATAGATTTTTTTATTACCATTTTTCATCATATTCTATAATTATAATTTTACTATCTTACTATTATTATTATTAACAATTCTATTTTCCGCCTATTTTTCAAGCAATCTTCATTGCTAAATTAAGTCGCACATCTAGCTGATGTTTGTTGCAGATTATTTTGCTGCTGTCATCCACTAAGTAGCTGAGATGTACCAGGTAGATTGCAGCCTTCTGAGCTTCCATACACTACCAAGGAGGGGAAATTAGCATATTTTGAGGAATCACAGTTGAGAGAAAGGGTTTGTACCAAACCGTGAGCCTCAAGCTATCTGTAGCTCCAAACATTGAATTTACTATGCTGTTTGTTGTCTACCACCACCCCACATCATCATTTGTAGTTGTACAATAGTATTTCATGGATATTGCCAGCTTGTTTGTTTCTTAATAAAATGGAGGTTTTGAAAGATCTTTTCATTTGTAACATTGATATTAGGGAATACTGTTCTGATTGTTGCAAATCGTGGAATATTAATTGAAATGGTTGAAGATGGTCTCGATGTTTTGAACAGGCTCGTTGACTTCTTAAGGGTTTTTGGTGAAACCCTAACCAATGCGAATAAAAACCCTAACCAATGTAACATATTAAACTAGACCCAAATTTGTTTGTTGTATGGTGAATCCAAACCTAACTGATTATAGTCAATTTTTGTGTCCCAAATTTTTAAAATTTCAAAGATATAACATATTTTTAATGCACAACTGAACTCAAACCTCCACATGATCAGATGCAAATTACACTCAGAATATTTGAAGCTTTGTAAATTCCTATTTAGGTTCTCTCTCCTGCATTATAATATGTAGAAATTCAAAATGAATTTTGATCTATACATGGATCACAGAATGTTTAGAAATAATATTGATTTTCCTTTGTTATTTAAAAAGGGCCCTTTCCCCAATACATAACCTTTTTGCTGTATAGTGTAATCACTATTGATTTATTTCATGTTCCAATTTCTTGGTTTCTGGATTGCATCTATTGAAATTTTTTATTCAAATTTCCTTAGAAGTATCCTGTGTTATATTGCTATGTTTTTTAATAATTATTAACAAAAATAGATTTCTAACAGTCTCCATGTTAGGAATTATATACTTGTAGCCTAGTATATGGAATTTCCTTTCCAAAGGTCTTAAGTGTTTTGAATTTTTATTTGCAAATGTATAAATATATAAATAATCACACCTCTGTGCATTGACGCTATGCCCAATATTTTTTACTGCATCACAATCTTTTAGACTTTGGTTACTATCTATTTTAGATGGAAAAGCGTTCTCAGTTATACAATTATATAGCTATCATATTTTATTTTATGTTTTAGATCTCTATTTCCAAACTCAAATTTTTAGTTTCAAAAACTCACATATTTGTTTCAGAATTTCTAGACATTCAAGTCTGAACTGTTACATCCAGTATATTGCCAAGTTTTTGATTTGAGACCATCGTATATCTACACGTCATTTATAATCTACAACATTAAACTAAACTGAGTTATGATTAATTTACTTGTCCTTTAGACATTGCGTTTGCCCCAATGTTATTAATCCTAATCCCATTTTAAAGTATAAGCCCCTCTTTCACAATAGAAATCAAATTTTAACAAGATTGAGCCAGATTGTCTAAAATTATGAAAATGTATCCTTTGCTCAATATTTGTAGATAATAATTGTCCCTTGCAGTTGAAATTCCAATTTTTCAGATGCACCATTGATTCTAGCAATAAGAATTTCATTTACTACTCATACATGATTCAGTTTTTTCTCATTTTAAGAATTCCTTCAGATCTTTCATATATCCATTTGCTTGCAATTATGGTTCATTGATACAAACTTATTCTATATCAAGAAAAAATCACTTTCTTTGCGGTGCCAAAATATGACTCCTACTCCATGTAGATGTTAAAATTTAACTTTGAAATCCATATCCATAATTTGTAAATTAGTTGATCAAGTAGAAGATTTGGTGAAGACATTGTAATATCAAGTTGTGTGTAGACAAAATTCTTATTGACTTACATTACTATGTCCAATTCTTGGTAAATCTAACTTATGTGGCTAACTCCAAAGTAGTCACTAAACCTCAAAATTAAGTACATATTTGCAAGTTTTGTATTCCCATATGCTCTATGAATGTGCTCATTGCAGACATTTTATAACGTACAAATTTTTAGCATCATATTAGTGTAGCTAACAAAGCTAACTGAAAAGGTTAAAATAATAAGCTCTATGAAGTTGTTGCACTTTCGGCTTTTTCATTAAGTTTTTGGACATAAGCTTTCAAAGAGAGCACGACGCCCCTGGCAAGAGCCCAAAGTGCCCTGAGAATAGTTATTGCAGGACCCTGAAGGGATCTCAAGAGCTTGCTATAGATTTCAGACTTGTGGGCATGGTCTCTACTGAAAATCCTGTAGGGATACGCTACCGACAGACAAGAAAAATTCAACAATTGTGACCTTATCGGTGTCTCATTGATCTAATTTAAAAAAAACTAAAAGCAATAGAAATTCTAAGTTTAGTCAATATATTTTCATCTGCTTTCTCCTCTGAATCTAAATGCATTACGCTCTACGGCAGGAACTTGACGCTTGCGTCACTTGTTATTAGCCGATAGGCTTTATATGTGGGGGAACCCCACTGGCGTTTCCCCTAGTATGACACCGGCGAGAACCCCACGCACGCCTGGGAATAGTTCTGTCGTGCTCTATTTTATTTATAGTCAAATTTGTATTAAATTTTCTATGGCCTTGATTGTTGTGCATTAAATATCGAGTCCTCATCCGTCTCCATCAGGTATGGCTCCCAGTAGCTATGCCGTTTATGTGCTTGCCTTGCGATTTACGAGGCCACCAAAGCTCACTCGATGCAATAAATGTGAACCAGCGTTGAGCAATGTTAAATGGATTTCAGGGGGACGACATCATTTGTGTTTGAACAGTCTGTATAGCGAAGGAACGGGCAAAACCAAAGCATATTTTCCATCGCAAGGTAACTCCCTGTCAATCTATGCCTGCATCAAGTCCCAGATATTGTTACTTTGAACTAACAGTTTATTTTTGTTTCCTTCACTGTTACCATTATTTTATTTGTGCTACATAGTCATTAGTCAACAGGGATCATAGCAGAGAAATAACCAACCTTTTCTTTCTTCAATTTAGTGACTGCCATACATACCATAGAAGGGTGACAAGATGTACATGAAGAACAACTCGAGCGACAAAACAACCTAAATATTTCTCTCCAATGTCACCTTTCACCACCTCTCTATCTCATAGGCATCAGAACTGAAGTGCAAAACTTGAAATAGATATATATATAGAAAAGATACTCTATCCTGCTATTATTCAGAAACAAAAGACTGAACACTCCCATCAATATGACAGATTTTAGTGCATTAATAGAAACGATTTTGTATTCTTTCCTTGAGCACCAATAAAATCCGCAAGTATACATAAACTTTTTTTTATTTAATACTTTCTTGACATAGATCAGCAAGTACTAAGTGCTTGTGTAGGTTTTGATGTGGGTAAAAAGAGACTAATCAGCAATTGAATGAAAATGTGAACCTTACGCAGCTCCCTCATAGCCCATGGAATGCAATAATCTCCCTGTTTCTCTTGCAGCGCTGCTTAATGCATGAGCTTGAAAACAATCCTAGAACAAACAGTCACCATAATATAGTGGTACGCCTTCTCTCAAAACCCATTGTTTCCTATACATATAATCATCCTTTTGTCTATTGAGTTAGGTCGCCGCTTCTTTCATTTATTTTGTATAGGTAAACTTAATAGAATACACATAATGATATTTTAGGGTTCAGATAGGGAGTGTTGGTGCGTAGGATTTATGGTAGGTACAAAATAAATTTAGAAGTGCCACATGAAGGATGGCTAAGAAAATAGGAACAGTTGTTGGAGAAAGCATTTTCCTTAGTTATTCTGAATTGTTTAATTAAATAAATCGATTAGCATTTAATCAACATCCCACTTTAAAGTCTTACAATTCCATTCTTAATGTCAAAGTTAAACCCATGACATCGCTGTCTGCATAGCAAATGGATAGCTATTTTATAGTTGATAAATGGATTTAAGAAGATTCAAAATGGCCACATTAAACCAAAGTTTATAAATCTGCAATTTGTGGTTTACACTCTCCAGTAATGTGAAGTTAAATATTAATATTGGTAAAAGCATGAGTTATTATGCCAATCTTTTAAGGAAATGTTATTATTAAACGATGTCTAGATTCGCTCCATGTTAAAAAAATTAAAAAACCACTAAGAGTTTATAATGCTGGTTGTTTTGAGTTAAACTGTGTTAATAATAATATTGGTGCTAAAGATTCGTTTAACTATAATTGTGAGTATTTATTTAAATAAACGATACTTTCCTTGGTTAAGCTACACCTACCTTATCCAGCACATTACATGGGCTAAGTGTTAGCTATGAGGATATTACAATTGTGAATGAAGACATATGTTAAGTGCTTGCCACCACCCACTCCCCTTGCATAGCACTTGAATGATCTTGAATATGTGCAAAATTCTTGGGATGAATTTATTGCGGAGTGGATTCACCCATAGAACTCCCCTAACTCACTGAAATCCCACTTCCTCTTTTACGGGGTCATATTAAAAAAAAAAAACAATTATGTGTACAAGCAAAGATACCCACCGTACCTAAATCCTTTTAAGTCTTTTCTTTTTAAAAGTAGGAGAGGAAAGGAATTTAACATAAGAAAAAATTAGTGGTATAAGATGGCATAAATTTAAAAATTAATTAAGAATGGGGAAATAGTTAAATTAAGTGGACTCTTGTATTAATTTAAGAGAATCTAAAATGTAAACCAAACTCTGGTAAATTCATTAATATAGTTAAGAAAATGTTAGTGAAGTTAGTGAGGTTAATAAAAGTGTTAATGTTTACTGACTATTAATAATTTAATAATTAAGGCAATAAAATATTCATAAAATAGTAGTATAATAATATTTGTTGGTATATTAATATTTTTGTTATTAAATTTTAATATTTATATCAATAAATTTCAATTAAATGTGAGTGATTTTTAATTGATTTTTTTTTTTAAATTATAAAACAATTTACTATTCACAAGAGGGTTATTAGTAGAGTTATTTATTATATCACCATCTAATGAAGGAATACATTCTACATTAGTCAATTTAAGTGATTGTAGGCAAATAATCGGGAAATTACGTAAGTCAAAAATTGATTCATTTTCTAATTGAAAAGTGCAACGAATGTCTATAAAACTAAGTAGTCTGTTGAATGTCTATAAAACTAAGTAGTCTATAAAAGTTCCTTGTTTGGAATTAATATTGGTCTTAGGAGTTTGTTAAATTGTGTTAAGTGATGAAAATTAAGATAGAGGTTTTAAATGATTCTTATAGTGGGGTACCAATAAGTGGTAGTGACTATTTTAAAGACCTTGTAAAGAATGTGTTATATTTTAAGAAATGATTTATTCATATATATATATATATAGGTTACTATAAGAATTCGATAATTAGATCTAGGTTATCATTAGCATTGAGTATTATTATGTAAATGGTTTAGCATGAAAAGCTAGGGTTTATGTAATAAGTTTTAGGAAAGGGACTTTAATGTTCTCCCATGAATGAATTTGATTTGATTGTTGTTCAATGTGAAATGATTTCTATTCTACAAAGTGATCATGTTCATGATGAAAGTTATTTAGTCATTTTGTGAGTACTCCTTTCGTGTTCTTTTTGATTGAGGAGACTTTATGCATCGACACCATTATCAGGAAATAGCAAGAATTTTTATCTAATTAATCTATATAAAGTTTATTTAATTTTTGCATGATTAAAGTTATTTTATTTCATTTATTTAAAAAAGTTAATTTATAATTTTATATATTTTGAAATATAAATATGAATTGTATGATAACATTTTCCACTTCATTTAAAAACTTTAATCATTTTGTAAATATAACTATTCTGTTTATTTCAAATTGTCAAATCAATAAATATATTTAGTCAATAGGCTTTTTTAATGATAATTACAAAATAATATAATGTTAATTGATATATAATATTGTAATTACAAAAAACTATTCATATTACTTTATTATGATTACAAAAATAATATTATGTTAACTAATCATATAATATTAAAGAAAATTAGACTTTCGTTCTCCAGTTGTTTGAATATGTTAAAGTTTTAATTCATTTAAAAATAGTCCATCAAAAAAAAAATCATAGACCATTTTAGACTTATTTATGCTTGTAGTTTGGGTCTTAGTCAATACCTGTGCCCTTGTTAATGACAATTGGTTTTTAATATTAGTATCGCTATTCATAATAATGTATTATAATTACAGAATAATATTACATTAATTTATTATATAATATTAAAGGAAATTACACCTTCACTCTCCATTTGTATGAATACGTTAAAGCTTTTACTCATTTTAAAATAGTCCATCAAAAAAGAAAATTCATACAACATTTTATACTTATTTATGCTTGTAGTTTGGGTCTTAGTCAATACCTATGCCCTTGTTAATAAAAATTGTTTTTAATATTAGCATCTCTATTTTGAATTATAGTTTCAGGATATGGCTAATGCACGAGCACTTGAAGATGTTATTACTATTTCAAGCAGTGGTTCTACTTCCAATGCACCCTCACCACAAACCCATGAGTTACCTCTATCAACAACTGACTCAACATCTGTGGATTGGTTAGGTTTCCCCCACCATAATGTTGATGCTCTTTCAAACAATGTCTTGACAAGTTGTCGTGAAATTTTTGAAGACGCTATGTAGACAAGCTAAGATTTAAGCGATGTGGAGGATCATGAAGTTGAATTGGTGCAAGAATTTGTCCGAAAATTCCATGCAACCTATGAAGCTCTTGAGCTATTTTATGGTTTCTTGCGTGAATTGAAGTATTGTCAATATTATGGAGTGGCCAATGCATTTGAACTAAAGCATGAATTCCAAGATTTATTGAGTGATATATGGTCTAAGAAGTTCAACTAACTTCTTGGAAGGTAGTTACTTTTTCAATATGTCGATCAAGATTACTAGTATGATACATATTAGATGTTTTTTTGTGAAACTAAATGAGGATCTCAAAATAGCTATATGTGGAGCGAAATGGATTTAGTGGTCAACCTTATATTTGAACCCTTAGTTGTTATATATTAAGTTTACATTGTAATGCCATTGTACATATTGATCTTTATAGTTCTAATTTTAATGAATATAACTTATTCTAATATTTGTGTCCCCTTATTTTGAATATTATCTTGAACTATAACCTTGAGTCTACCAAATATATATTGGAATGCTACTCAAAATGATGATATATTTGATCATTATTGTAAATATTCACTCTTGCAACACTTAGCTATGTGAAGTACCATAGTCATATATATGCTTCTTTCAAACCCTTTGAAATATTCAATGTTGAATATATTTATATATTATGTTTACATTGTAGCACCCTTGTGCATATTGATCTTCATAGCACTAATTTTATTGAATATATCTTATAGTACATATTGAGGAAAAATATTCCTCCTCGCATTTTTCCTTTTCTTTTGCAAATGATGTGCTCCACTTGTGTATTCTTATGCTCAACATTATGTTGAGGTCTATGCTTTCTAAAACAAGAACCTCCGCCAATTGTATGCAAACACTATCTTACATGTAATGTACTTTTGCAGGGTTAGTCAACTTCCATAGACCATGGCTACAATATTAACCATAGATGCAATTAAACTTATCCATGATGGGAATGAAGGGTTCAAACCTAATGTGGAAATTTTGTCTATTTCAAACTTTGGCCATGGCCATGAATGTAACAACCGCTACAAGGTAGAAATATCTGATGGGGCCTACAAACAAAAAACATCTTTTCCTTAGAAGTACAATCATTGCATAGAATCTGGTGAAATTACAGTTGGATCCATAATACGAATGACAAAATATAATTGCCCCAGACCAAGCGGGTCTCGGTGAGTAAAGGAATCCAAAATTTCCCATAACAAAATCATTATTAACTTTTTAGCTTCTTCCTTGTATTAGTAATTCTTACTCTTGTCTTCCAAATGTATAGGTGGATTGTCATTGTGAACCTTGAGATTGTTTGTACAAACTAGGCTGTAATCAGTCATCCTACTTCATTTTATATGGAACCAGAGCACCATATAGAAAAGGAAATGGGAAAATATACAGAGCCACATGCAGAGCCTGATACAATTAGCACTGCTAGAGTATCAACTCATGTGAGAAGATTATTTGGTGTGAATCCTTCTAGGAGTAGAATGGAAGCACCAGCCATAATTACGCCTATTAAAAGTTTGAATCCTTTTCAACCAAGATGGACTGTTAAAGGTTGCGTGACTGCAAAAAAGGATATTCGCAGGTACAATACCCAAAAAGGTGTTGGTCAAGTTTTCACCTTTGACATCATTGACAGAGAAGGGACTAAAACACATGTGACTTGTTTCAATGAAGTTGTTGATCTTCATTATCAAAATATTACTATTGGGAAAACCTATACATTTTCTAGTGGTGCAGTAAAGGTTGCTAATAAGCTTTACAATAGGTTAAATAGTGGGCTAGAAATTTCCTTGTCGGTAGAGTCAAAGGTCACTCCTTGTGAAGATGACAACTCTATTCCAAAACACGTATTCTCATTTACACCTATCAATGAACTTGCAAAGAAGAGTAGCAACTCAACTACTGATGTTATTGGAGTTGTCACTTGTGTTAGCCCAAGCTCCATAGTAAGGAGAAGAGATGGGACAGAGGTCCTAAGGCACACAATATCCTTGTTGGACACGACTGGGGCAACTATAGATATCACTTTATGGGGCACAATGGCAGAGAAGGAAGGTGGTCATCTTCAAGACAAGTATCACCTACAAGAAACAACTGTTCTCGCTATTAAAAATGGACGAGTTTTCGAGTACAATGGAAAGGTGTTGAGTACATCAAGCAATACAAATTTATTTATAGACCTTGACATACAAGAGACACAACAACTACAAACTTCATTCAAACAAAGTGGAGCTAATATTCTATCACATTCAACAAAGTTTAGCAGCCCATCTATGCCTGTCACTACCATAACAATTAGGGATGTTCGAGAACAAATTCCTCATAGAGTGCACCATCTCCAATGTACAATGAATGCAACATTGTTGTCCATCAAATCTGCATCATTTTGCTATCTGACATGCCCTAATGAATCATCAGGAAAATAATGCAAGAAAAGATTGGTGCAGACTGAAGATGGAAAGTGGTTTTTCTCAAAGTGTCACGTAGCACGTTCCTCTTGTCATTATAGGTACATACTACAAATAAGGTTACAGGACCACACAAATATGCTATGGGCAGTTGCATTCGATGAAGCAGTAATAGAACTCATGGGAATGTCTGCGGAAAAGCTATACTCTCTACAGTTTGAGGATGACATAGAAAGGGATACTCAACAGGTAATTAGAGACGTGTTGAACAAAAAATACTTGTTCACTTTGACATGTAGAAATGAAACATACAATAATGAAGAATGCTTGAAGGCAACTATCACAAAGGTTGAGCAAGTTGACTTCATTGCAGAAAGCAACATCTTACTTTCCAAGATCAAAGAAATGTGTAGTGACTCTTATAAAATTATAGTTGATCTAAGCTGCTAAGTTTACATTTCCCAACACATGTCTTGTATATGGCTCTTATAAAATTATAGTTGATAGTTTTGTTCAGGCAAAAGAATGTATTCAAATATCTAACCACATGTGCCACGTCTACCTACAGATAGAAATATATAAGTTGCTAGGTTTAGATTTCCCAATTCATGTCATGTATATGACTCTTATAAAATTATATTTCCACTTCAAGCTTCAATACTATGTGTTTCAACTATAACTGTAACAATAATATCTCAATAAAACAAATGTAACAATCTGTATCTATTTGCTTATGTCTATATATATGTGGAGTCTACTCCTAGCATTGCAGCACTCATGAATCTACTTGCTTATATCTATTTGCTCATGTCTATATATATGTGGAATCTACAACTATCTTAAAACTACACTTTAATAGAGATTAGTTCTATAAATTATGACTTGAATATGTCATTTTTTTATTTTAAATTTTCTGTTTTAGCATATGTAGATACATGAATTTTAAACATTCTTCTTTCAGCATTGTAAGCTTTAGATATGTTGTGTTCATCTCACATATAGTTGTTTGAGTATGTTTGTGCTTCTCTTATTACTAATTCAGCCTTACACTCCCACTGTACAAATGGATGACCCCTCCCCCGAAACAAGTCAAGCTAGCTTGAAACAAGTAGAGATTAGAAGACAACAGAACCGAAAAAGAAATCAAGATTACTATGCTAGGCATAAAGAAGCAATTGCCACCCGAAGACAGATTAAAAAGTTGCACACCATCCATATTGACCCCCGCCAAATAGAAGCACAGAGACTACGAGATCGTGAGAGAAACTGTGATTACTATGCTCATCATAGAGAGGAAATAACTACAAAGAAACACATTAAATGTTTGGAGAAACAAGCATGGCAAGCTCCACTATTGCAAATGGAACAAGACTTAGAAGATCGAACATCATTCAACACAACAACTAGCTTCATTAAAATAATGAAAGGATTTCGACAAAAGATAGATGCGCTTTCCAATAGGAAAACATGCATTATATGCAAGGAAAACTACCCAGGGATGCTTCTTCATTCATCTGACCCCCATGCTACTTGCAAAAGATGTTTCAATGAGAGAGGTATACATCGATTCTCCTCACTCAACAACATGGACCCAGGAGAACAACCTGATGTGCTCAGAAGACTAACCCAAGTGGAGGAAATGCTCATTGCTAGAGTTAACCCAGTACTACAAGTAGCCCATGCACCTAGAGGGCAATATAAATATAGCGGTCACACAATTAGCTTCCCACAAGATATCAAAAACATTGCAAAAGTTCTCCCTCGAAGGATAGAAGACTTGGATGTGCTCATAGTTCGAAGACTGCATATAGAAGGCCATTTCTATGATTGTTATGTAAGTAGACTTCACATCATAGATGCATTACAATACAAAGTGAAATATGACCCATACTATAATGATGTTTCCATAAGTGTTGATGGTTTGGCTAAAATTCCTAAAGTTAGCATGGATATTTCAAGCATGTTACACACCATTGAAACTAACGAGTGTGCAGGGGTGCCAAATAATTGGAACACCATTGATGAAGATTAAATTGAGGATAGCATAGTACACACATCATCATTCATGGCTAAGTTGCCAAATATATGTCGTGAACTATAAATTATTAAGCAAGCACTAGACCTTGAGGACAATACAAATAGCACTATAGATTGGCTTGAAATGAACTCATCACCAATAAATGAATACAATACTGAAGGCTTGCTTGATATGGCATTCCCAACCATCTTCCCCAATGGGGTTGCACTACAAATGCAACCGTGGAGTAGGGAAGTTTGAATGCACGAGTATGCACTACACTTGATAAGGTTCCATGACCAGAGGTTTGGAAGGCATCCAAGGTTTTGATATTTTATGTTCAATCTTATGTTGCAACATCATAGCCAAGGGCTTGCAACAATTTTCATTAAAAAAAATGTAGAAGAAAGCATCCCAACAACTATTGAAAGCCTTCGTGCACACTTGAAAAGCCTCCGACACACAATTAGCTGAAGAACTCATGCACTTTGGCTCTTCAATGCGAGGCACAAGACCATATTGGAACAAGAGTCATTATGAGCTAACCAATATGATTAACCAAATAGGGTCTCCCACTCTATTTTTCACATTGAGTGTTGCAGACACAAAGTTGCCAAACCTACAACGATTACTTTCAAATGACACAGCAATGGAGATGCAGACAAATAAACAACGTCTTGACAATGTAATCAATAACCCCCACACCACATCATTATATCTCCACCAATGATTTACAATCTTCCGTGAAGAGGTCATCCAAAAGCTTTTTGGTATAAAAGATTATTGGTATAGATATGAATGGCAGCATCAAGGAACTGCACATGTGCATGGATTCCTTTGGCTTGAAAATACACCAGACATGGATAAACTTGATTGGGAGAACAACACAGAAGTTGAACAGGCAAGGAAATTCTTTGACAAGTATGTAAGTGCTTGGAACCCTCGTCCTGCTTCACATAGAAACAACCTTGTCTATCATCCCCAACAAGATGACCCATGCTTGCTAGAAACAGCTCAGATATTAGCTATAGATCCCTCTCATGACTATGAGGAGATAATCAACTATGTACAGAGGCACACAAAATGCAGAGAGGGGACATGCTTACACAAAAAGGGGAAACAACTACAATGTTGATACAAAGCTCCATGGAAAGAACAAGCTGTATCTACCTTGTCATGTGACGATAATGGCAAAAAAGAATATGGACCTGCAAGGAATGATGATAGGCTAAACATACATAATTCAGAAATGCTGTTGATATGGAGAGCCAACATAGATTGCCAACCAGTTATCTCACGAGCATTTGTACTAAAATACATTGCAAAGTATGCATCAAAAGAAGAAAGAACATCTGAGTCTTGTATTGATATGTTATCAATAATATCTGCATGCCAGAGGACATATGACCCAACTATCACAACATATCAAAAATTTATGACAGAGCTTATTACAGAGCATGATATAGGAGCACAAGAAACATGTCATATGCTTCAAAAATTTCCGCTTGTTGTTTGTAATAGGCCATTCACATCTTTGAATGTTGGCCGAAAAGTGTTCCAACGAATAACAAGACAACTAGATGAAATACACCTCCACACGAGCTACCGGCATTCCTACATTAATCGGCCTCAAGAAATGGAAACAATAACGCTACTCGAATCTGTAATATCTTTCTCCTATTCTGCAAGGCACAAAGGATGCAAATGGAAAGAGAGAGAGAGGTAAAAGCGATAGTTAATGTTTTCCCAAAGTTCTATACCATCCCAAATGAGGACTCAGACAACTTTGAAACTTTTTGTTGGAGTGAGCTACTATTATACAAACATTTTTGAAGCATAGAAGGCGAAGTAGGACTTGCTAAAGATACAATAATTGCAAATTGGAAGCAAATGAATGCAACCAAATATGATGTATGGCATCTTAATCACACAATCAAAATAGAAGCACCCACTGAAGAAGAAGATGAGAGCGATACAGAGATTGCCACAAGGGACACAACAAAACTTAATGAATGGGAATTGTTTTCACAAATGGGTCCCATAAACAATGTCAGCCTAAATGAACTTGAGATGCTTGGTAGGCGTGAGTTTGACAACAACAATAGATGGGATCAACTACTAGTACCCCAAGATCTTCATGAAATTGCCATCCACTTCATCCCAATGAAAAAGGCATGTAGCCAAGAAGACACTATGGTAAGCAACTTGGATGTGCTAGAGTATACACTATCATCGCAACAAAAACTAGCACTCATAATTATCATTGACCATAGTAAATGCTCCTCAGCAAAACCATTGCACATGATTGTTCAAGGAACAACAGGCACAGGAAAATCATACCTAATTGCTTGCATAAGAAAAGCTCTCACAAGTAAGAGCCCACAAAAAAAAAGTGAGCTACTCACATTAGCTCCTACAGGGGTGGCTGCATTTAATATACATGCATCAACTATACATTCAATGCTCTGGATCCCTATTAAAGACATGCACCCACTACAAGGACATGCATTAACAACATTTCAAGAAGATATGAAATATATAAGATATATTTTGATTGATGAGATGAGCTTCATAGGTCCAAAGTTGCTACTAAAAATAGACAGAAGGCTACGTGAGGCTTTCCCACACCGACAACATCTACACTTTGGTGGAGTGTCTATAATATTAATTGGTGACCTCGCCCAACTTCCACCTGTGATGGACAAACCTATGTACACAGCACACTCAACTGCAAAAACATTGTGGAACCAATTTACAACTGTTGTCACCTTACAAACAGTCTTTCGTCATCAAGGTGAGACCCCATCACAACAAAGATTTCGTCAAGTATTGCAAAACATACGGAATGCAGAAGCAATAGAAGCAGATTGGCAACTCTTAATGACGTGCACAGACAATCAACTCACATCAAGAGAAAAAGAAGAGTTCGATAGCTCAATGCACTTGTTTGCTACCAACAATTTAGTTAGACTACACAACAAAAGAATGTTAAAATCATTGAACTGTCCAATTGCAATCAGTGCTACGACAAGTACCAGGCATGGAATAGATAGTGCAACTGATGATGAACAGCTTGAAAAAGAAGTATTGCTTTGTAAAGGGCAACACATCATGCTCACATCCAACATATGGACACAAGCAGGCCTAGTGAATGGAGCTCTTGCCGAAGTTGTTGAAATCATTTACATCCCTGGTTCCAAACCACCAGATGTTCCCATGTATATTGTTACAAGATGCAATAGCTACAATGGACCCCCATGGAATGACCATGACCCTAAGAGCATACCAATCATACCTGTTTCCTTGGGCAATAGAAGGCAGATACCGCTCACGATGGCGTGGGCTATTACCATACACAAAGCTCAAGGACTAATATTGCAAAAGGAAACAATTGATATTGGTAAAATAGATAGGCAAGGACTAACATTTACAGCCATATCTAGAGTTAAATCATTAAATGATCTTCACATTCAACCACCATTCTCTTTTGAAAGATATTCCAAAATGCAAACCAATCCATTTGCAATCATAAGGAAGTGAGAGGAGGCATGCTTACAACAACTATGTCTCTCCTAAAACAAGGTATGCAACTCTCCTCCCTATCCATTCGATATCTCTCCCTAATTCCCATGGTGCTTAAAATTGCTTCTACAACTTGACTTCATCAACGCCTATTCTATGCACCTAACCACCCCATTCCTTTTGTTGTATAGGTCTTCAAGAAAAATCGCATAGACCACATAAGCTCATCTCCCAAAAAAATTGCATCACTCCTACATGTTCAGAATATAATACCAAAGTGTATCAGCCTATCGGCGTAACCATTGCACCTCATTAGGGTGCAAGTGCTAGTATATATTTATTTTAAGAATTCAATATAAATTTTTTTAATTGTTTTTTATTATTTTAAATAAAAAATAATAGTACTATATATATTATTTTATTTTCTTTCTTAAATACATTTATCTAATAGCTATTTTATTTACTTAAAGACTTATTTTATTCTACTTTACAACTATTTTATTTATTATATAGCTATTTCATTTACACATATTAAGCAAAAATTGTGCCTTTGTTGAACCAGTGAGGTTGAAGCTATTAAGCTCGTGTGTTTGCACTGCTCAAGTTATTGTAGTGCTTGAGAATGAAGAGTGATGGTCATTTGCTAAGACTAGATTAGAAATTTCCATATTACCAATCAAAAAATAAATAAATAATAATTTTTTAATTAAATAAAATTTAATTTATGATGACTAATGAAGCCTTATACATGTAAATTAAAACTTGTCAAATAATTAATAACATTCTTTTAGTATTTTAATCAATTGATTTTCCTATCATGTGGATTATGAAAAGAATCAAATATCTATAATAAAATTCATTAAAACTCCTACTATTTATTATATGTATTATGTACGCACAACCTTACCCTGCTTCCATTGAAGAATGTCTTTAGACATTATTACAACATTTCTATTCAGATCATATCCATTAAAATAAACACTAAACTGAACCGAATGACAGATAATTTTGAAATTAGAGGCGTGCGGGCCAGGCAATCGAGCAAAGTACAAAAAAAGTACGCGTCGTCCATCTCACTGCATTTCGGCTTCCATCTAATAACCGTCAATGACCGTTATGACATCTTTGGGAAGAGGCTTGAGTGTTGCTTTGCTTTAGATTTTACCGCAAAGCTTTTAACGTACAATTAATTTCCTTTGCCCTAATTATCATATTATCCATTATGAGTTAAGAGTTTTTAAGAACTGCATTTATCTTTCCATCGCTTTAGGGGGCCGTACTAGAATCTACTCACATCGCCCAAAACCTAAGATCGAGTTTGTTTCTTGTTTTTGATAGAAATAGAATCATTTACGTTTTTAGCCTTGAATTTTAAGAGTTCGACTGTACTTTAAAATTTTGATTTAATCAAATTTGATCAGCCAAACCAGCGTCTAAGATGTCTTCCAATTCGTGTAGCCTTCCCCAATTCCAGGACTGGAATTCGGCTTTCTAAATGTCTTCAAGTGCGCATAGAAATTTCACGGTGTGGAAGTTGCTTCTTGTGTTGTATATGAGCATCCAATTCAGCATCCAATCTGTTCTTGTTTTCAGCTCGTAATTTGATATGGTGGAAGCTATTGTACTCCCACTCGAAAGATATGGAAATAATGCTCAATAGCGAGCGGGCAAAAGCACGATGCCCTCATTTTAGTGGTGCAAAGGTTAATCTTCATTAGATATACTACTATCTTCTTTACATGTCTAAGTGTATGAATATATTAATGTATTGATATATTAGTGTCTAGCTTATAGTTAGTATATTGGTATAATTTCGAAAGTTAGTCAATATTTTCTTATAATTTTTCATGTTTTTGATAAAAGGGATAAACGGGTTTTACAGGGACCCGAAACCACAAAGTAACATTACAAGCAAAGACCAAAACAGAGGTCTGAAAGACAAAAAGGCTGCCAGATAAATAAAAACCAGAAAAAACAGCAGTCACAAAAAGTTGCAAAAAAGCTATCAAACGGCCGGCAAACAGATAAAACTGGGCCCAGCCACAGTTAATCCATAGACTTCATAAGCTCGTCAGCAACCTCTTCTAGGTCCACTATATCCTAGACCCCCTCCATGAAAATCTGAGTCATATTTAGGGTAGTCAGGGCTTTTCTTTTCATACTTGATCTGGTGTGCCTAGAGATTCCCGCTTCTTCATCTTGGTCTTTCTCCTTATCAAGGTCGACAATCAGCGCTCTTTTATGGGTTTTCTCCAATCTTTCAGTCATGGCTTTGATGATTAAAAAGTTATGTTTGGCAATTTTGCAGTTTTGATCAGCAATTTTTTTCATGGTTCTTTTAATTTTATCAAGATCATTTTCAATAGTGTTGTCCTTTTGTATGTTATCCTTCACAAAAGTATTCTTCTCCACTTCGAGTTGAATTAGCCCCGCAACTTTGGCTTCAATTTCCCCTAACTTACTATGAAGAGACAGACTTTTGGTCTTCAATTCACTGATTTCATAAAATAACCATTTGGCAGAATTAAATTGGTCCACAGAACATCTCTTGGCAGTTCCAATGAAGTCAAAAGGGGGGTCACTATCAGAATTGACCCCAAAATTAACTGACTCCGCACCTCTGGGAGGGCTACAGTTCTCCTGTTGAATATTGTGAGGGAAGTGGGGATCCTCAAGACTGACCTCAACTGCTTTAGCAGAAACAACAGGAGAATCATCAGGGTAGGAAACTAACTTGTTAGTCGGAGAACTAGAGCCCGCTAATTTAGCATTAGGGTTTGTGCGGCCAGGGGCAGGAACAGAGTAGGCACCAGAAGGCTGGGGGGATCGGCTAGAGGTAGAAGGGGGGGCAGGGGAAGCGAGGAGAGCTTGACACGGCCGGAAGAAACTTTAGTCTCTGATATACTAGGCTCAGTATCGTGCTCATCATGCTCCAAAGGGGCTATAGGGTTTGATAGGGCAGGGATATTATGAAATATTCAGTATTTTCATGAAATATGTCTTTCTTAATTAAGAGTCTTTTCTGCTTGTTATTCACTTGAAGAATCAAACATTGAGAAAATGATGAATGCTGGAGGATATATCAAATAACAAGTCAATGGATGTTGTTGCTTGCTATTAGATATAGCTATTTTGCACATTTTTCTTACATTATCAATGACTATTTGATACATTTATGGCTTTCCGCCTTCATTCCATTTATGTTAATGAACATTGACAACATGAACGTGGGTTTCTTGCAAATAAATTCATCTATTTTTGCTACCATTTACAACCCAAAAAAAAACCCTTACATGTGAATTAAAGAGTTGAACAAGAGTTTGAAAGTGTTTTTGAAGTGAAGAGTGGGTGTTTAATAAGATTATTTTATTTTTCAATAGAGGGTCATAAATACAAGTGGGGTAGGCAACATCCTAGGTATTTTAGAAGTGAAAAATCTTTGAAAATAATTAATTTAAATGTATTATCCTTTTACCCCATATTTTCTACAAATTTCCACATAAATTGTTGAAGTTAGACTAATGCATGGTCTTTTAGAATCTTAATGTTTTAAAAATATTTAGTATAACTTGCACTTTTTTATTAATAATCAATAAATACATGTAAATATAAATAAAATGAATAGGAAAAATAATACCTAAAAATTTACACACCCTACTCTAGATGGCACAATATAAACAATCCTCAATTGTGTTGCCTTTCAATATAATATAAAAAACATAATCTTGGAAAGAGAACAAATTATCTCATGTTCAATACAACATCATGTTTCCCAACCTATGTTCTAACTTGAACAATGAACTACACAAATCTTCAGTAAGATAAAAACACTATCCTTGTCAATTGGTATTTCTTTCATAAGGAATCAACTAGTCAAACAAAAAAAGAATTGAAGGATTTGAACTCTAAAAGTTAGCTTTGACATATAAGAAATATAAGTTGAAAAATACAATATTCATTGACTAATTTATTTAAATTTTATAGAGTTTATATTGATAAATACTAAATAATTGTTGACTAATTTTATAAACATAATGTAAATTTTGTTGATAAGTGGTCAACTAAACAAAAATATTAATATAATACTTATTTTGTCAATTGAAAAATACACTATTTTTGTTATCAACCACCACCTAATCAATAAAAAAAATATTAAAGGCTTTCATTTTTTTCTTTGTCATCTCAAGATTTATACATAATTGTTCACTAACTTGATGAACCCAACTTTATTTTTTGTTGATAAATGATTGAGTAAAAAATAATTAAAAAAATTTGTAGGCTTAAAACCACAAGGATTATACTCATATTGTTTTCCATCTAAATATTCTTAAATATTTTTTTAACTAAGTTGAAAAAGGAAAAAAAATTATTACTAAATGTTCAAATATATTAAAAATTTAAAACAATACTTGTTTTGTAGGTTAAAAAGCATACTAGGTTTTTTAAATTATATTTATTTCATGAACACTTATTTGCGTTCCTTCTCAATATTCTTAAACAATTTTTGTGTTAAAAAATAAACCTAATTTCTTATGATAACAATCAACTAAACAAAAAAAAGAAATAGTTATTTTATAGGTTACCCTAAATTTGACTAATTAATCTCCAACTAATGAATGAATAAAAGACATCAAAATATTCTATTTTTTTAATTTTCCAGTCAACAATACAATTGTCAAGACAAAGTTCTAAATTCTAACCCATTTTTATTAATAACATATCAATTGAACTAAAAATTAATTATTTCAAAAGATGAAAATTAAACTATATTTTTAAACTACATTTCTTGTATGAACACTCACATAGAAATATTTTGTTGGGCTTCTAGGTCTACTATTTAGTGGCACAAAACTTAATGTTATTGGCAGTCTATTGATCTCCCCAAACCTCCTTGGATGCAATAATTTGGATGGAAGTGGATCATTCAAGGGGATTTTTTAAGATCCTTGGTATTCCATTTTCCTTTCAAGCTTCTCCAATGGACAAATGGAAAGAATTTTCTCAATAGAATCAAGTAAAAGTTGTCTTTTTGGATCACCAAGCCACTTTCTCTTGCTAGAAAATTCTAGGTGTGCTCTAAAATTTTGGTTTCCACTCACATTTATTACTCCTCATATTAGGCCCCTTCTAAAGCATCTTCCAAAAAGTTAGAGAAGGTCCTTAGGGTTTTTCTTTGGGCCTCTTCCAAAACACACAAAGGATTCCATCAAGTTGCATGGGAATTTTGATTCCTTCCTAGATATATTGGTGGCCTCGGTCCATTGGCCATGTAAAGTCAAGGGATTTCACTTTACGCCAAATGGATTATCCGAGCACTTACTAGAAATTAACCCTAGAGGATTCTCCTTAGACATTGCATTTCATTGGGCTATCCCACACACATGCCTTCCTGAAAAGGGATTGGTCTGCACACCCATGTTGTAATGAAATATATTATTTAAATTGAGGGCACTTTTGTTGCCAAAAGCAATTGGAATACCTGAGAAGCCATTAAACCAAAGTTATGTTGGAGTGGCACTAGATTTCAAGAAGGATTATCTTTTAACCAATATAATATTTGGTGCTCCTATGTTCACTAATCTAGGGAACTCTCTTACCAAGTTACCTTGGCTCAAAGACCTTAGATTTCTCAAGAAAGGAATTCAAAATCTAAAGGATTTTTTTTCTAGACCCATGATGAGAATCATGTTGAAACATAGAAAAATAGGATAGGGAGAGATCTCCCCCAAAAAATGGAAAAGAGGATCCAAAGAGGGAAAAGGGGTCCTATTCTTCTATTTTCATTCAAGGAAATGGGATCCACTTCAAACATTGACCAACAACCCTTAGGAGAGTCAACCCAAGATGTAAATCTTCAATTTTCCCTTTTTGCGAGGACAAGGGTATGAACTAAATTGCACTTTGCGGAGAAAGATTTAAAATAACAGATAAACTCCAAATTACAAGTTATAAAGTGCATTCAGAAGCTAAATCATAATGCTGATGGAACCTATAGACTTAAGGGAGATTTTGGAAGGGATAAATGATGTGTTCCTTTTGCAAAAAGTGTTTTTTTGGGCCTCACTAAGGACTCATTCGCCCAATGGTGAATGGGTCCTAGCTAGGGTTCTAGAAAAATTCTTTCTATATTTTGTTCTTCAATGTTTGCACTCTGAAATACTAGTTGGAGACTATCAAAAACTTGGAAATAAATTATGTAGCTCATTTTTAGCGATTTTGCAAGAAAGGTGACAACTTTGCAACTCTGACAACTTTGTAATTTTTGCTCTCCAATTGATCTTCAACATTAAACTTGCAATCACACATGAAAGAGGAAAAAATATTGATGGTTAAGGAATAGGGGTTTCCCTTGGTCAAACTGTGTTTTGGTAATTAAACCTGGAGACAAATATTTTCGCACCTAAATTTTTTATGCTCCTAGGGTTTTTCACCTAGAAGGAGATAAGATTGGAGTCAAAATGAAATTTTCACACTCAAAGAAGGATGTGATATAAGTGGAATATGCCTAAATGAAGTAAACTAAATGCAAAGAACTAAAAAATACTATTGATTATATATGCAAAACTAAGAAATATGAAGTGCTTGAAAACACAATGTTGTATGCAAACATGAACTAGAAACACGCACAAATGAAAATAGAATTGAATGAGACTGAAATGAGTGCACCTAGACATAGAATTTTGATGCTAGAAGGTTTTCGAATGTTTCAAAAATCATTGTTGATGGCCACTGGGACTCATTCACCATGGATGGCAAATTAGTCCAGGTTCTAGTAAATTCTACTAAAATAGGTTTTGGGATATCAGGAACTAAAATCTAAAGAAATCACTTTTTCTACCCTAGCAGTGGGACTCATTCAACACTGATGGAGAATCAGTCCACCTACATAAATATGTAAATTCTGAAGTCAACTATATGGGTCTAGATCTACATTTGTCTTCTTGTTGAGTTGACGGAACTAAAACTATAGCAAATGGGTTGAATGGTGTCTCCAAGGTTGAATTAGTTCTTTGTTGACTTGAATGGCTTTGATGACTTTTTGACCACTTTCCAACACCTATCTATTTGAAAAATCTACCTACAAGACCTACAAGCACACATACAAAGAGGGGGAAATGGTTAAGGGTTAGAGTATAGGGATTTTCCTTGGTCAAATCCCACTTTGGTAATCAAACCCTTGATAATGAGATGAAATGAAATAAGCAAGGAATGATGAAAAAATAACATGAAAATGTCATGAACTCACCAAACCCTTGTTATTGAAGTCTAAAGATATGTCAATGGTTGCTCCAAGATGCTTGATAATTGCTTGATTAAATGGCACTATGATGCTTAAGTGCTTAGATGGATGCAAGGATGATTGAATGGATGAATGGGGGTTAAAATGGATAGAAAAACACTTTTTTATACACAATTATGCCCTAATTTCTCGAAAATACATCATAGGCCGACCTAAGGTCTTAATGAATAAAAACCTAAAAGAAATTTGAATTTATTTCAAATTTTGTGCCAAGAGGGACACATTTGCCACCCATGGTGAATGGGTCCCACTCAAGGCATGTGAATGGGTGTTGGGAATTAAGTTTCCTTTAATGATGTTTGTCAGGTTTGTATTCGAAAACACACTTAATTAAGGCCTATAAGTGCATAAAGGGGCCAAATAAAGAATATGGAAGGTGTATTTAGTGGTGATAAGCCTAGAAAAACATGAAAGTTTGTTCCAAGACCTTACAACACTTTAGAATACAACTTGGTAAGTGATAAAAAGGGAATATTTAGATGAATTATAATAAGAATAGTCTAGAAAAGTGTAGAAATGTGTTACAACACTTCACAACACCTTCACAAGACATTAGAAAGTCTTAATAATTTGAATATTTAAAACCTAATGTGAATTTATAAGTTACATTACAACATTAAATCAAAGGTGAAAATAAGCGCAAAAAAGAAAAAGTAAAAGGGTTACTTTTTTTGTGTCCACAGTTAGCCCCCACTTTAGTGAGGGGATGAACTTGCTTCAAACTCACACTAAAGTAGAGAAAAACATCTCAGGAGGGATCTGAATGTACCAATGCTTGGTAAGACAGGACAACAACAATCAAGAGGGATGATTAAGCCCCGAGGATGAAGATCCCATGGCAGATCAATCATAAGCACAAAGGAACACACATGAAAGTGATGAATAATGAAGGAATGTAAAGAAAGCTTTGATCATCTTTCCAACTCATTGTGGATTAGATCTAGGCTGTTTGTTTAGAACAAGAAATGTGTACTCACTCTAGGGTGACGAAACTCATGGATGTCTACGAGGTGAGAAAGCCCAAATATACTCACTCTAGGGACATGGAACTTCTAGTTGTATGTAGGGTGAGAAATCCACAAGGTGGATATGGGGAAAAGTCTTGCCTCAAAATGGGCTTCCCGCTCAACTATATCAAAGTTATACCTCTTGATAACTTTGATAAGGCACCACAAAAGACAATGTCATTTCATGGTTCATGAGACAAGAAAAGCTTTGTATGCTTAGTACTCATGAACAAATGCAATGGCACCATAGACATGCAAGTTGTGTTATTCAAGGTGGCCATATAAATGTAAAATTCAACAAGCAAAAAGTGTGTTCAAATGAGTCATGTTTAGTCCATGCAAGGTCTTAACTTAGGGAACATTGTGTCTAATGTCTCCAAGAGAGGACCAATCAAAGAATAAAAGATTCACAACTTAGGGGATACAACATCAGGCCACTAAAAGGAATGTAATATGCTAATATAGATCACACTTATGAAGGACATCACACCCAATGTCACCCACAAAGTGACAAACACATAATATAAAGTAACAAGGTTGCACTAAGAACTAAGAAAAAGAAAAATGCAAAATGAATAATGCCAATGTATGCCCCCACTTTAAAGGAATTGTTACACACTGTTCTATGAGTAATTTCTTTAAAGTAGCGAATGAAAGATGCAAAAGAAACAAGACATGAGAGCCAAATTGGAAAGCCCTTATTCCAAGTTATACATTTTCAAGTAAGGTTGCATCATGTAAGAGAAAAAGAAACAAAAGAAAAAGGGGTTTCCCCCCAAAAGGAACACACCAAACACACAAGGGATCTATGGATATGGGGTTAGTATGTTTTTTGTTGCAATGTTTTTATGAAAGAGCTCAGAACTTTCATCATTCCCCAAATACATAAAACTGGAAGAATGACACAAAGAGAGCAAAAAAAAAAGAATTTTTTTTTTTGTTTTGGGTCAGCATTGAGGAGACATTGTGGTCACAATGCTTTGCATCATCCCCAAAAGGAAAACACAAGTGAAAAGAAAATGAAAAGGCAAAAGGAAAGGAAAAATCTTTTGGGTCAACATGAAGGAGACATTATGGTCTCAATGCCTTGCATCATCCTCAAAAGGAAAAACAAAAGCAAAAGACAAAGTCAAAGGAAAAGGGACCTTTTGGGTCAACATGGAAGAGACATAGGGCATTTCAACTCTTTGTGTCATCCCTAAAAGGAAAACACAAAACAAAAACAAAAGGAAAAAGAATGATTGTTTGGATAAACATGGAAGAGACATAGGGCATCTCAACACTTTGCATCATCCCCAAAAGGAAAACACAAAACAAAGGAAAAGACAATGTACGACATATAGAAGAATAGAGGTACAAATAGAGGAAGTGAACAAAGAGAGGAAGAACATCAAACGTCACCCTACGGGGGAACACGATACGCACCTGGAAATAAAAAGAAAATAAAACAAATGCATAAGACTAGTAAGGCAGATGCAAGTCAACCATCAGGTAAGTCATCCACCTCCCAATCTCAATTGGGATAAGTTGAAGATGAATAATGTAGCTAAGGGACAATGACAAATGCATTACTAGGGCAAGGCTAACAAATTCTTTCCCCCACTAAGTGTAAGGAAAGAATGAGCCAAGATAGGTGATGAGAAAGATCATGCAATATTGAGAATGGAAAGTTCTACAACTATTTCATGATGTGATGTTTGGTAGTGTTTATGGGATGATAGGAGAACAATCGGTGTCAGTGAAGTGATACTTGCTCAATATGTCCTTTAATGTTCAACACTCATCACTTTGATGCCCAAGAACACAATGGTATTTACAATAAGGTATATTAGAATCTTTAGGATGGATGACCAACCTATTCATAGGTGGTAATAAGATGAGACCTCTATTTAAAATAATTTTTAGTTTCCTTTCACATTCAGGCGGTGGATGGAATTGAAAATTTAGTTTTTTCAATTTTTAAGGTCTTTTACGTTTACTAGATTCACCTTTTTCATGGATTGGAGGAAGAGGACCCATGAGGATCCTAGCATAATTGTCATTGGAATCATGTAAGGGTTGTTCACATGGAAGGAGAACATTCAAGTCAATAGGAGAATCAAAGATCATTGTGTCATCATCCTGAAGTCTCCAATATTCAAATGGAGGCTTGTTGTCATGAGAGGGATCTTGATATCCTAAGCCTGTTGTGTTTTCATTTATTGGTCTTTGTTCTAAAAGTTGATGAATATCATGTTCATTTGTTGTGTCACATCCTTGTTTGCTTAATATGGTAAAACATTTGCCATATGTTTCTTCAAGGTTGATGGATGTGTTTGTGGCTTTATTATTATAGAATGGTTGAGGAGTTGTTTGTGTAGAAGAACTAGGTCCACTTGTTGGAGGGAACTTAGGTCCTTCATTTGTTTCAGGATGGAGGTAACCAAACATATCAGGAGGTGTGACAGTAGGACGGTCTTGTGACTTCATGGATGGATAAAAGGTTGCATTGGCTTCAAGGTTGTCAAGGCATTTGTTTAAGAACTTATTCATGCTATCATCATCTTCTCCAGTGATGTCAACATCACGAGGAGGACAATCATGAGGATTTGAAGGAGCATGAGGAAGCTCAAGGTCATTAGGATCACAGCCAAAGGCACAATTTGACATGTCCACTAAAGATTTTAATGACATCCAAAACTTATTAAAGAAAAATGCCATGATGACGATGAGTGAAAGTAAACTAATAGGCAAGAAAGAGAATAAAATAGAGAATCTGGAAAGTATGACAAAAGGTAATAGCAGAAAACTATAATGCAAAAAATTCCTAGAAAATGCCAGAAAATGTAATTTAGAATGTGCAATTGGACTAATTCACCCAGGGTGGCGAATGAGTCCAGGGATGATTTTTTTTTAGTTTTTTCATAAATTTGAAATGCAATTTGATTTTTTTTAGATGCACAAATGTAACTACAGTATGAAAATGCAAAATTTTGGTATGTTTAAATGAGTTGAAATGCAAACATGAAAGCTATATGATGTTTTTACTAATACAATTTTGGAAAACCCTAGGATGTGTAAGCAATGCAAAACTGAATTGTTCTTTTTTTGGGTTTCCTATGGACTTCTCTTGCTCTTCTAGAGTTTTTCACCTAAAAGGAGAGAGATAGGGCCAAAAAATGCTAAGGGTTCATTCAAATTATGTTATGTGAGATGTTGTATAAGTTAAATGAAGTAAACTAAATGCAATTGAGTGATCTAAATGAATGAATATGAATGAAAAACTAAGACTTAGACTATTTTTTAAAACACGTTGTGATATGCAAACAATGAACTAAATGAAGAAATAATGCATAATAGAAAGAAACAAGATTAAACAGAGTGCACCTGGGCAAGATTTGATGATTCTGGAATATTGTGAATGCTGACTAGAATTACTAAAATTTCACAATGGGACTCGAAATGATTTTTGAAATGTTGTCGATGCTGAAAATTTGGCCTACAAGTAATCATTCACCATTCTGGGTGAATTAGTCCTAAATCTAGGAAATTATTCTAGAGCCCGTTTATGAAAAATGGGTATCCAAAATTGTAGAAAACCTTTTTCAAGCCTAGCAGTGGGCCTCATTCACCGCTAATGGTGAATCAATCCACTTTTGAATTTCTAGAAATTCAAAAATGGAAACAGAAGCCCTCAGTCTGCTCTTTGGTTCCTGACAGGTGTTCGCCTTTGAAAGTCTGATTTTCAGCACTATGGGTGACTTTTTGTTGAGATTTTGACCTTTCAAGGAAGAATATGACTCCAATAAGTCTTCAACCTATTCTTTAATGATTTCCAAGTCTTCAAGATGTCTAAATCTGCAAACACACTAGAAGAGAAGGATAAATGTTGAATGTTAGGGCATGGGGGTTTGCCTTGGTCAAACCCCTTTTTAGGTGATTAAACCAAAATAAAGAAATGAGACAATGAAGTATGAAGTAATGGAGTTAATACCTTGCCATGATGATTGATCTTGGATTTTTGCAGCAAAAGATGAAGGATCTGCCCTTGAATGTCTGAAAAATGATCTTGAATGACTTGGAATGTTAAAACCCTAGCTTGCTTAAGAAGAATAATGAATGGTGAGTGAAGAATGAATGAATTGGTTAAGTTATTATGAATTAGGGTTTAGAAGCTTGCATTTATAGGTAATCCACCTAATTTACCCATTAATTTGATCCCCAAGGTTGACATGGAGAAAAATAAAACTTAAAATCCAACTTTTCCCACTTAAACCCTAAAAATGGCTCAAATGGGACTCATTCACCATCAAGGACGAATGGGTTTCACCTAGATGGGACTGATTCATCCCTAGTGGCAAATGGGTCCCATAGGGGCCATTCTGCTAGCTGGAATGCCAAGAAGTAAGGAAATCATGTTTATATGGTGACTTTGTTAGTTATTTGATCAATTTATGCCTTAGGATGCACAATATGGGGTCATAGGGGCCTATTAATGATAATATAAAGGGTAATTAGGGTCCAGGACACAAAATTCAATGTGAAAGTGTGATTGAATAGACTTTACAACATCAAAATTAGGTCCATATAGCCTAGAAAGGCACAAAATCCAATGTGAATGTTCATGACACATTACAACACTAGATTAAAGTCAAGTTTAATTTACAAGCCTTCTGAATTAATGTGAGAATTCCATTAAATACATTTTATAATGTTGAATTAGGGAAGGATAAGTCCATTAAGTCTAGAGAGGAGTGAAAGTCTTTTACAACAATTTACAACACCTTTACAAGACATCAATAAATGAATTTTATTCAATTTACAAGGGTCCAAGACCTAATGTGGACATGTAAAACACCTCACAACACTAAATCAAGGCCTCATTAAGTCAAATTTATCATTAATTATTCTCATATCAAGCAAGGAAAAAGGGATACTTTTTCTGTGTCCACACCTTGTATTTATACTTATCTTACTCATAATTCCCAAAATTCAAATAACACAAGCCAACATCAGATCTAGGATTTTAAATCATTAAAATAATTACAAACACATACCCCAAGGTGGGGTCCTAGGGTTATGTGAGGACCCATTTTCCATGTCGTGAATGGGTCCAAGCATACTTAGCTAGAACACACTTCAGGGATTGTAAAAGCTTATGTGGTTCAAGGGGGTCATAGGACATAGTGAGGACCCATTCACCAAGTGGAGAATGGGTCCTAGGTCACTAACCTAGGACACATACCTTTTAAAATTAAGTGTTGTATAATATTATTTATGGATGTCAGGCTTTATCCCTTGGAATCTATAATTATTTAGGCTTGGATTTGAATTAAAGGGGCCAATTAAGCTCAATTAATTAATAAATCCCTAGATTAGTGTGAAAGTATAAATATACCTTTTACAACACCATAAATAAGGCACCACTAAGTCCATTTAATTAACAAGGGTCCTAAACTTAATATGAATGTGTAAAACACATTACAACACTAAATCAAGGCATAATTAAGTTCATTTTAATATTTATTATTTAAAATTAAATGTGAAAAAGGGATACTATTTTCTACACCCTATACCATATACCCTAACCCATAAACTCTATATGCTTGACACTACACCCTCAACCCTCAACTATATATTGTCAACCTCATACTTTATATTCCCTATACCTTATACCCAATACTATCAACCCATACCCTCAACCCTAAACCTTACACTCTCTGCCTACACTTTATACCCTCCATCATAAACCCTATACCCTATACCCTAAAGCTTAAACAATGTCCCTCAACCCTAGGCTCTAAATTCTATATGTAAACCCTCAATCATAAAATCTATAACCTCAATTGAAAAAGAAAGTTAATGACCTAGAGAGGGAAGAGAGAAAGAAGAGATAAGGAGAGAAGAACAAAGAGAGGGGTAAGAAGTGAGGGATACATATAGAGGGAAAGACCTAAAGAGGGGAGAGAGATATAATAGATGGATGGAGAGAGGGAAGGATTAATAGAGAGTGGAGAGAGAGGGAACAAAGGGATGAATAGAGGAAAGGATCAATAAAGTGGGAGAGAGAGAAGAAAGAGATGGAGAGAGGGAAGGATCAACATAGAGTGGGGGAGAGAGATAACATGTGGGGGATATAATGTGCTTGCATTATGTGAAATCACATAATATGATGGATAAAAATACACTCAATGAATAATAACATGAGAACACTATAAGTTCTTGCATTATGTTTTGCTTTGACATAATGTGAGCATATTATAACAGGTTTGTATTATGTCTTGCTTTATAAATTTTTAAGCCTTCGGCTTTGGTTTTCCTTTGGATTCCAACCCCAAGATTTGGAGTGACTTTTCGATGTCCAAGGATGTGTTTTTCAAATAAGAACAAAATTGACATAATCTTAAGTGTGCTCTCCATCGGGTTTGCACACATTCCAACGTGAAGTCAAAAATACCACGATAATTTTAATCTCTCTCTTAGCTATCTAACCAAGTAATTTTTTTCATGTTTTGAATATTTTAAGGTTTTCATCTTTAATTTCTTTTGTTAGTGTATGTGTTTTTTGTCAAAAACCAATGTGTGATATTTTATGTTTTTTTTAACTAGTTATCAAAATTTTAAAAAATAATATATTTTTACAAACTAGACTTCATTATACACATATTAAAAAAAAAAAATCAATCATTTTTCAAAATATTAGGGGGGGCATGCTCAATTTTTTTTTTAAAGATGTGTCCACTTTGAGAATTAGTAAAAAATCATATATTCATTAAAACATTAATAGAAAAATTAGGCATACACTCATGGTGTAAGATAATTTCTCATTGAAGTGTTTTTTGAAATATTAGAAAAAAAATTAACATTTTAGGGGGGCACACTAGATGCTATGTTATGTTTTTTCAATAAAATAGGACCAATTTGTGTGGCTCCCTTTTTGAACCACTTCATTTCTACCATTATCATAAAAAATAGTAGTTTAAAAAGTAGATTTGGAGCACTATGACTCTTGTTTTTATTTCATCTTAAAAAGTTGAGTGTAACTATCTTCAATTTGTCATCCAAGATTAGTCTTTCCTAATTTCAAATTTAATAAAGTGGCTACTTTAGACTATTTTTTGGCCCCCCATCTTTGTGCACTTACCCTATAATAAAATATAGTAACCATTACCCTATCTCCATTATTATATTTTTTAAAAATTAATAAAGAAATATTATATCAATATAGTTTACTCTTCACCATCCATGTGGAACACCCCCAATACCAAACCTTAGACTTTAATTAATTCATCTTGGGTAAGTACAAGAAGTTGGGTCCATAAAGAGGAGAAGTTTTGTGCAAAGATAAAATGTCAAAAGGAATGGGTACCCATTTAGGAATGGTGACTCAAGCCTAAATGGGTACCTGTTCCAAAAAAAATTTGAAATCCCCAACCACTTTTTGATTTGGTTTTAGGCTTGGGAAAGGCATGATAACCTAATCCTTAGCCTTGAACCTGTAAGTACAAGGTCATGGCAATATCAAGAAAAATAACTAACTTTGGAAATACGGTTGATGAATTATTTTTTAAGAATTATTTTTTGAAATTAAAACCCACTATAGATCACATTGTCTAATTTTCAAATATATTTTTTTAGTGGATTATTTTTTCTATTTTTAATTAATTTATAAGGAAACTAGTTCATAAACTAGAAATGTCATGTTTTTACATTTTTTAATAACTTTTATTTTGTTAATTTTCTTGTAAAAATAATTGTATGGTATCAATCTATAAAAAAACCTTTATAGATTGAGAAAAATTCAAAAAATGATTATTCTAGGTCACATTATGGTGTCAGTACATGAGGGTTTTGAAAAACAACAATTAGGGCCAATAAAAAATTAGTAAAAAATATCCTCATTAATCTTTAGTTTATTACACATCTTTCCCCAAAATGCTCTAGAAAATAAAGTTTATTTAGGTCAAATAATGGTGTCCATACACGTGCACGGTATGGTCCTAAAAAAGTGACTTTTAAAAATTAGTTTTTATACATGCCTATTAAAAATTAATTTGTATCATCTAGGGAAATTCAAGAATAAATCACTTATCTGAAAAACTAGACTCAAAATACTAACTTTCATATTACTGTACTTTTTAAAGATTTAATGTGTAAATGCTTCAAATTATCAGTCCAATTGTGATAAATTCTAAAAATTAGGGAAAACACTTCCACTTTTTGAACATTTTGTAGACCCAAATTCTTGCACATGCCCTCCTCTTAATCCCTTGATAGAAAGTGATATAACACCTTACATTTTTGTAATTATTAATCTACATTAATGAATATATGTGTTATGTTATCGAGTGATCCCAACATACTCATGAAGCATCTCTAAAATCTGCAAAACTTTATTCCTCAAACATGGGTTAGTTTTATGCAAAATTTATCAAAATACTCCTATGAAATACCATGTAAATGCTTCAAAATGCAACAACTAACAAGAGAAATCTAGAGACATTTCAAAAGCATAACATATACCTATTCTATATTGGATTGGTGTCAAATGTGCCAATGACCCTTTCCCAATCCTTTCTAAAACTGAATGATGAGATGCAATGGTGAAGAGCAAAATTAGTTCTCAATTCAAGAGAGTAACTTTGCATAAAAATGTAGATGAGTTGATGAAGAATGATGCCCTTCATTTATAGAATACTTTGATGAGAGAATGGCCAAATGGATGAATGTGGGACTAAAAACAAACCAATGAAAAGAGGCCACTTGTCAACTTGCCATAGGTTGAGGAATGTGCAAGTTTTGGCCAATGTGCCCAAGAGAGGGAGATTTCAAATTTGAAATTGTGATAAAAATGTTGAGAGGGGGACATGAAAGAGAGAATTTATTGCAATGTTGGAAGGGACAAGTCAACTTGTCTTCATTTTCAAACTTGAGGGAATATTCTATTTTTATGCCAAGTTGAAAGAAAATAAGGATTTTAATAAATCAATAAATTGATTTATTTGTGCAAGTGGGAAAAGCTAGAGGATGTGATGGGTGGTTAGGTTAGGTTAATTAGGATTAGATTAGCTTAGATGATGATTAGGTGATTTGACCCCTTTGACTTGAATATTTTGATTTATTTAAATCAAAAAGGGATGAAAGGTGATCTTAGACTTAATTAAATAAAGGATTGATTTATTTAATCAAGGAGGGTCATGTTAGGATCAAGTTGATTTATTTAATTTAAGTTGGTGACTTTAGGAGATTGATAAATAAAATTGATTAAACCGGACCTAACTGATTTTTCTAACTAAATCTTCACTTTCGGATACCTATAACATTAAACCATGAGGAATTTGAAGATGATGCAAACTAGTGATTTGTGATTTTTTTGTAGATTATAAATATATATTTTTCAAAAAATTTGGAATTAGATTGCACTTCATTTTCCATCTCCTTCAAAAACTACTTTTTTTTTTAGTAAACACCATTTTTAAGGAGTGACACTCACTGTATAACACATAAATTTTTTTCCATGAAGGATAATTTTTTTGTTTTGTTTAGAATTTAGATTTTTAACTACAATATCTAGTGGTTCCAATTATTTTCATATTGTTTTATTGAATATTTTTTCCTTAATCAAGTTTCAAAGTCAAACTAATTACAATTCAAACATAGGTAGACCGAATAATACATAACTTTTTTTGCATGTATCAAAATCCAATTTTATTTTATTTTTTGCATCAAGGACTTCAATATCTGGTGTCCTCATATTTTTAAATTTTTTTTTGATAATCTTCTATTTTTCCACATGAGCAGAACAAAGAGCTTGATTTTCAGTGAAAAACCTACATTCAAAAGAATAAAAAATAAATATAATAATCAAATTAAATTTAATTAAAATTATACTTTTTTGGAAGCTTATAATAAGGACTACATAATTACAAAAAAATAATTTTTAAATGAATTCATTTGATCCCCGAAAAGGTAAATTAAAAGTGGTTTTTTATCAGCATTTTGATAGGTGTAAAGGAGACTCTGTTATAGGTATGGTTTAAAACTAGCGAGGTTCTATCCAAGGAGGCTTGGTCTAAGGTGGTTTGATCAAACCCTCTTCAATTGGAATCCTTTAAATGGAACTTTTTAAGGCATAAATCATTATATTTTCTAAAAATATGTGATTTTAGCAAAAATCAGGATCTCCCAAAAAGTGTAAACCACTATTGTGGCAACACCCTACCCATTAGACATTGAATACCATGTGATAATCACATAAATATTGATAGTTGAAAAGGACTAAAAATATGAAATTTAACTTTATAGGGAGAAATAATTTCACTAGATACATAGAAAGACATTGAGGGTGTTGTAAATAAAATTTAAAATAATATGTAGAGAAATAGAATGGAATGAGAGTAGAGAGGAGGGGGAAATGTGTGATGAGATGAGGAAAATTAATTTTCAAAGGGTCAATTAGTAATTCATTATACTCATTTGTATAACTAACCATTAAAATATTATGCATTGGGGTGTAATGTGGATTAATTAAAAAAAACATTCAACATGGTAGTAGGTAGAATTAGAATAACACAATCCTCCCAAATGATAGGTTACTAACGGTGGGGATAATAGATGGAACCATTGAGAAGTAAACACAAAATATAAATAACATTCACTATAATAAAAGTGCATATTACCATTCCAACATATTCCACATTATTTATTTTCTATGAAAGTAAATTTAAATTAATTGTGATGATCTAAAATTTAAAAGTTAGAAGACCTACACTTTACTACTAATACCAAAATTATAAATCAATAGGCTCATGAACTAAATTTTTTTTGGAATTTTTGATGTGGTATATCTAAGAGATCTTTTCATGTTTGAGATTTAGTTGATGTGTTACCACATAAATCTAGTGTAGCTAGGTTTTATATTACTCAAGAGAAAGCGAAAGTAAAAGATTAACGATTTTTAGACTTTCATAGACCTTAGGAATTTATATGCTTATTTCAATCTAATTTTGGGTCTAAGTTTATTTTCTACAAGTAGCCACATGACAATATAGTTAAAAGGATGGTGATATGAGGGTTAGGATTAAGTATAAATGGTAGATTTTTGGTCCATGGTATAAACGGTAATGATTCAAAGACATTTCGAAACAATATAATGTGAAATTTCATTGGAAGGACCAATGAGTAATTTTTCATGGGAAATTAATTTATGTAGTAATAAATGGGGAGGTGATATGTAAATTTTCATGGGGAAATAATTTATGTAGTAATAAATGGGGAGGTGATATGTGTGTTGAAGTGGTTTTGATCTAGTTGGATCAAAGAGTATATCCAACAAGAAGTTTTGTTCATGTGTTTTGAGGTTCTATGAAATGTTCTAAGAGTGTGATGACTAAAAACTTTCAAAATGAAAAATACCATTAATAAGGAATGTGCGAGAACTAATATAAATAATATAAAATAATGTTATACTTTTTAATATAAATAATGTTATAAATTTTAATATAAATAATATAAAAAAATGTATAATATAAATTATAAATTATACAAATAATATTATATTTGTAAACTCTTATCTCCTAATTTATAATTAAATTAGGCATAGCATTTAAATTGTAAGGTTTAAAGTAAATGGCTTAATTTGAAATGAAAGTGTGAAAGTTTGATCAATAAGACCCACCAAGTTGAGAGGGTTAGCTTTTTTTCTAGCTATCTTGATGGATGCTAGTACTGGTCAGAGTTGAGGGTGAAATGTTTTCCATTGAGCTTTTTTAGTAAAATAGAAAATTTCACTTTTTAAAATTTTATCTTAGTAGATTTTGGGAAAAAATGTAATTGGCAAGAAATGTTTTAGGTGAAACCTTCCATCCAAAAATGTACCATCCACACATGTGTCATCTTGTTTTGGGTCAAGAACTTTCCATCCAATTTTTTATTGAACATTATGCTAGAAGCACCTTGTTGGCCAAAATTGTGACATATAATTGGACTTTTACCCTTTTATGAATTTACTAACTTAATGCATTAGAAATTCAATAGTTGATTAATAAAATTTAGGAACACCTTTGGGGTGTTTATTATGTTGGGGGTTCTTTTTTCAAACCCTTAAGATATTAACTAGATGAATTTAGTAAAATATTAAGAAAAGAAAGAAGTCATGTAGAATATGCTAGTTGAGATGTTGATATAAGCATATTATGTAGTAATGATTCTCCAATAATAATCTTTAAATTATTATGCAAGCAAGAATGAGAGCTAGTCATTGATTTCTAGGTACTTTTAAAGTGAAATAAAAAGGTGCAAGGGAATAATTTCATGCTTTAAGTAAGCATATAAGAACTATGTAGAATGGTTCGGTTGGCCCAAGAAATTCTTTAAGTGGTAAATTTTTTTTCTAAATGGGGAATAGTTCAAATTGGGGCTCTATTTCTAGAAAATGGGACAACCTATAAAAACAACTAAATTGCCACATTTTCGCAAAAATATAGTATATTGCTGCTTAAATTGACCAAGCATTATATGAAAAAAAACATTAAAATTAAATTGTTTTCCCACACTAAATAATGTGGGATTAGAACCTAGCTACCTTAAGTTTGTAATACACATTACAAAACACTACCATATTTGCCATTAATATTACATTCCATGTATTTTAGGGGCCATATCACCATTACTTTAAAATTTTGTCTGTTTTTGGGGCTGTAATCACTTTCATATTAATATTTGGTGAGATATGCCACTTAGAAATTATATATAATAATATTTTCAAGTATTGTTTTCCGGTTTCTCAATGAAAGCTAAGTTATATTCAAATCTTGTAATCTTATAGTGGAACAAGAACATCAAATATGAACCTTTCTTTCGCTTATTATCATCACCTCTTAAACATAAGACATACAAGAGCTCAAATCTAATTACTATGAAAAATACAATTATATAAAGTTTATGTACTAATATTATATTTTAAATATCTAGAATCTATAATAAGTATTTACTTTATATAATGCTTACAGTGGCTCTTCTAGCGTTGTTGCTGCAAGACGAGCAAAAAGATAAGGTGTGAATAGCATTGCCCGCCTGTATGATCAACAGATAAATTGTGGGTTCGTGAT
Organism: Sequoia sempervirens; assembly: GCA_007258455.2. Lineage (NCBI taxonomy): Eukaryota > Viridiplantae > Streptophyta > Pinopsida > Cupressales > Cupressaceae > Sequoia > Sequoia sempervirens. The sequence continues at coordinate 172,368 of VDFB02011597.1, forward strand.
TGGATACGAATATTTCGGATTCAAGGCATAGTTCGTTCCAGCCCACCAATCTGTTCTTCTTTTGAGTCACGGTTATAAATCACGGCACTGTTGAAACTAGTTGTCTTCATCATCATTTACGTTTCTAATAACAAGTCTCTGAGATGCGCAAGCTTTCTGATTCAGATAATTCTACAGCTATAACAACTACAACTTCTGTGCTGACAAAAAAATATTACAGAAAACGCTGTATCAAGACAAACTAAGTACTAAAACGAAAAAGAATAATCTATTCCTCTACATTAAGTCTTACGCTTTGTAATTTATTGTAGCTTGGAAGAGTCTTATGTAAGTAGTTATCCAAGGAATATGCTTTTGAAATTTTGATATGACCGAGAGAGAGACATCCGATAGCAGATAGATAGATCAATATGGATGTAACTTCTGAACAACGAAATGCTACATTAAAATAACATTATGAATTCCAAGTTGTGAAGAGTAGATGGGAATGTGACTCACTGTACGCGCTTGACGAGCAATGACAGAAGAGAGAGAATCCACAAACAGCTTTAGAGTCAACCCAGACCTGTACGACATGATTGTATTCATTATAATATAAGATATTCAAATTTACTAAGAAGCCTGAAGCTTCCTGGAACTTTCTTTTGGGGTAAGAAGGGTGGAAGCTTCCTTGAAGTTTCTTTTAGCCGGATTTTCCTTGTGGAATTTATAATATTTAAGGAAGCTTCCTCGCAAGTTCGTTTGATGTCCGAGGACCAAGCTTCCTTCTTCCTATAGGATTTATGGAAACTTCCTCGCAACTTCCTTTGGCTGTCCGATGACGAAGCTTCCTCGCAACTTCCTTTGGCCGTCCTTGAATTCTCTCGCGGCATTGGTGCATGGGTTTATCTAGTCATCTCAACTTTTTCCAAGAAAAATTCTGAACTTTGAAAAGAGTTCCGGCATCCTACGCGTGGAGGAAATACTTCTAACTGCTCTCCGATGGTGACCGACTGTTGGCGACGTCTATATAGAATTTAGGGCTCTTAGCCAAGTCAGTACAATGCATGGGTCGCTGCTAGGCGTCGATACGTGGAACCGTGCAAATGGTTACGTTTGGAGTGGTTTTCTCTTAAAACTTCATATAAACTTGTAAATTAAGATAGCTATGAAAGGAGCATAATCTTTTCCATTCAAGATAAAGGGAGAATTATGTTTTTAAAAAAGATTTTTTTTCTAATTTCAGTTCTTTGCACTTAGTGATGCGAAATCTATTTGAACAACTATACTTTTGAAAGAAAATAATTTACTTTCACTAAATCTAGGTAATTAGTAATTATTAGTAATTATTAGAATTGAGAGTGGTAATTGGAACTAAAAATAATTGAAAATAAATTAAATAAATTTAAATGTTGTATTTAGTTCAAAATGATATGATAGAATTAAAATGCAGATTTGTCAATGTTATAAAATATTAGAGTTGATTCACACATTTTGTAATTTTAGAATTGACTTAAATAAAGATATTAAAATTTTCAAACTAATTATTTTTTAGTCAAGATCATTGATGCATGTGTCAACCTAATCTCCTTAAAACCTATATATCTAACCTAGTAAATTTGATAATGTTCAAATTTACTCATCCTAACTGTTAATGTCCAAATGTGTGCAAACACTACAAATGTTTAGAAGCTCCTTTAGGGCATATGATGGTTTATGAGGCTTATGCTCTCCTTAGTCAAACCCATGGATGGGTTGGCTTTGCAACACTAAGTGAAATATCAAGGATAGTAGGAAACATGCAATTGCCCTAGGATGACATGTGTTGAAGTAATGCTTTGATAATAAGAAAATTTACTCCTTTCACCAAATCAAGCTCTAGATGTGCTCAATAAATTTGTACAAAATTTTGAAATGAATGCTCTCAAATATAACAACCAAATCTATAAATTAACAAAATGCGTTTTAGTTTTACTTACAAAACTAGTGACAAAACAAAGCATAGGCCTATTTGATGAAATTTGAATTTAAAGGTTTAGGGGTTCACATCCGTGAATGGAAAATTGACTTAGGTAAAGTTTGTAATTATAAATTTGATCAAAGGTAATAATTGATGAATCTAGAGATCATGAATAAATATCTTAGGATTAATAGTAAAGGGGATCAAAATGTATGACGTCACTAAAATATAATTAAACTAATCTATCTCCTCAAGATTTTTACTTTAAAAATAGACTATTCTCTTTCTATTGAACCTATTTAATAATAAATTGTCATACAATAGAACATATAAAAGTAAATTTAATCTAATTTTATTTAAAATAATAGTTATGGAGTTGGGAAGTGTTGAGGACAAATGATGTAGTCAAGATAGCATAGCCTTATCAAGCAACCCAATCTTGCAACCATATTAACCAAAAAAAATAAAAAAAATCATTAGTGTCATTCAACAACATGCAGTATCCACAATCACAACAAGATTAAATGTTTTAATTATTTAACAAAATATTCTTCAAGATATCTTCCACATGCTTGCATGACAAATCTTTGTATCACATTACATATAATTTCTATGGGAATTATTCCCTCATTTCCAACTCCAACCTCTTCTCCAATGGTCACCATGTTTTCTTCTTCTATAACAATGACCCACTATCCTCTTCTCTATTGGAAATTCATCTTACCCCTCTTCCCTAATGGTGGACCCCAATCTCATGTTCATTTCATAACTTCTACCCTATTCTCTAATTATCATCAATTTGGTTAGTAGTGGATTATTTTCTTTAATCACCATAAAATAATAAATAAACCACTTTATCCCTTCATATATTTCCCTATGTGATGGAAGTTGGACTTTCACCCAAATAGTTCAACCACTTTCCAAATGTTCACCCAACCATTTCTTCTTAATCATTCCTTTTTGTTCCCTCATCAATCTAGAGACATCGTTGTTCTTCTTTGCTAGATGTTTCTACCTTAGTAGGAATAAAAAATTATCCACTTCTCATCAATGGTTCGTACTTCCCTAGGAACTATTTTTATCACATTTTTCCTTTTTATTTTGATTATAGTGAAGTACCCAAAATCTGCAATGTAAAACCAACCTCAAAAACTCATTAGAAGGGTTAGTATAACACACAAATCTGCAAATACCTCCATGGAATACATTGCAAATGCTTTCAAAACTGCAACAAATGATAATGTAAAGACTAAAGCATTATGAAAACAAAAGCAAGCTGCCTATTCCATGTTGGATTGGTGTCACATGTGCTAGTGACCCTTTCCCAATCCTTGATCAAAGCTCAAATTGAAAATGCTATGAAGATGGTGGAGTGATGATAAACAAGATCAAATCTCAAATGAAGAGAGTAACCTTGCATGAAATTGTGAAGATTGTGAAGGATTTGCTTGAGGATGATGCACCTATTTAAAGATTTTCAAAATGTTGAATGTTGAAGAGGGACCAATGTGGGATCAAAAACAAGCCAATGAATTGAGGACACTTGTCACCATGTGATTAGTTGATGTGTGTGCAAGATTTGGGAAGAGTGCCCAAGAGGGGGAAATTTTGAATTCAAATTTGCCATAAATGCTGAGAGGGGGACAAGGAAAAACAGCAATAAATGCCCTGTTTGACTTGTCATGTTGAGGGAAAATGATTGTTTTAATAAATCAA
>VDFB02011598.1:0-12638 GCA_007258455.2 Sequoia sempervirens
GCCAAGTATATTAGGAAGTGAATATTGGAATTTGGAACTATCGCCATCTACTTGCATTAATAACAAATCCCAAATTTTCTCCTGAGGACCGAAGGAAAGGAGACAGGCGAGATGCAAATACGTGACTTACGAGAAGGAGAGTTAATGTACAACTGTTCTTTTTAAACCCTAATTCTGTTTGCTGGCGAGTTTTCCAGAGACGCGCTCAAGATGAAGTTTGTAACATTAACCTTCCCCACAATTGACAACATTTACTTTCAAATGCAGCAACTGCGATAGATTTACAGGAGAATCAAGCAGGTTATTTCAAACCTTTAAATTCCCTATTAAGTTCAAGTGCAGCGGCTAGCGCAAAAAGTAGTGTTTAACTAAATGCTAAAAGAAAGATTTGTGGTCTCAAGGAATACCATAGTTTTCAGCATATATATATTAAGTGAATCTGAAAAGGATTTCCATTAATTTCAAGCAAAAACAAGAAACACGGACATACATACAAAGAGCAGAACATAGATAAGGCACATGTACAGTTTGACAGAATGCCACCAAGATATGCGGTCTCAAAAATGTAATGATTATAGGCTGCGCACAGAATTAGAATGTGGAGGAGTTTTCAAAACTTCAAGCAAATGCCATTCGGCAGGCGTACACCAACCCCCAACAGGCATGAATGCAAAATACCAAAGCAAAGACAAGGCACGTAAATTGCCTGACAAAATATCTCCAGAAAAACGGTGTCATGAAATGCAATAATTGCAGAATAAGCACAAACAAATAAATAAATAAATAAAGATTGCCAAGAAGGACTTTAGAAAATTTCAAGTAAATGCAATTATACAGATGCAAGGCCGAGCTCCATAACCTAGGCATGATGAGATCTTTTGTCTGCAATGAGATAAGGGTAACTTAAGGTTTTTACACAAACGTGACAAAATTATATGATAGCTGAAGACCTAACGCCAACTCCATAAAGGGGTAAAGTAATTAATAGTCCAAATATCAAGAAACTTCTAACGTTAGTTTGCGAGAAGGTATAAACCCTAACTGCAAAACAAATCACCAAGACTTTTTAACGAAGTGTGCTAACTTACAGACTTTCTGAGAAGGTTGCAATATGAGTTTTCTTCTCCTTCTTAGCTTTGCAGTCTTTAGGATTCCTCCTTCGCTCCCCCTCCTCCTCCTTCGTTCTTTCCCCTCAATTTCATTCTTGATCAGTTACAAATCATGACTGAATTCCTAACCTCTTTGTATCTCTCTCTTCCCCTAGAATAATTCTCCTTTAATAATTTGTTTCCATGATGTCTTTTACATTCCCATCAGCAACCGTTGCACTTCCAACAGTTACGATCGTATGCTAGCCACTACCCCTATTTATTATTTTATAACTGACTCTTTAATATATAAAGCCAAGTAAATCAACTATTAATATTTAATAAATATTTAATCTTTCTTTTAGTTACAAAAATCTATTTATTTTAATAAATATTTTCACCTTAATTTATTAAACGTAAGTGCAATTTTTAATATTTAATCCTCTCTAATATTTTCTCACTTTTAAATTTATTAATTGAATTTAATCATTAAATGATAATTATCCTTCCTTATCGAATCCGATTATTTTAAATAACTAACTCCCAAAGGTAATTCAATTAATATTTATTATTGAACCTAATTCCAAATAAACAAATAACCTTACACTTAAATTAGCTTTATTACTCAAATCCAAGCATATTATTAGTGTTATCTCATAATCTTAAAAATATTAAAATCACCACATCATCGTGACATTACCAGCAACAACTTGCACTTAACATGATGACGAAGGAGGGGCACTACAGTTGTTAATCACTTGAGAGGTTGTTGGTATAGGTAGGAATAGAGGAAATTATTGTGGGAGGAGGGATTTGAATTTCTCCTTGGCTTGTAACATTATTCGATTGTAAAGCACAACTAGTGGTTGAGGTAAGATGTTTTCCAAAGATCTAAACTATGTTACACACAAGGTCAAATCCATCTTCACTTTCAAGCATGCTTGATGAATGTTTATCTATAGTAGGGATGGCAATGGTTGAAATGTTTTCATTTTGCACTTGATGTTGTGGGTTTGTTAGGTCCTCATGAATTTGAATTATGTTTTCTTATGGGACACTATCATTTTGTATTTCAACATGCATCACACTACTTGAAGGTAAAGAGTTGTTAATGGAATTATCCATACCTAGTGTGCCCAGATGTCAATACTAGGGTGAAGAAACTAAATAACTTAAGATCCATGATGATTACATTGCTATCATGGGATGACATAGTCTTGAACTTTACTTCTCCACTATAGTATTAGTAATAGGACACCAAATACTCATCACGAGGATACTAAAATGTAAAATGAATGCAAATACAATTTGCAACAAAAATGAAATGGCTATAATGGAAATTCTATAAACTGAAACAAAAACCTATAAATAGCAAACAAAAGCTTAGAAATAGTGTTTTAAATTCTAGAAAATTCATTGTAGAATCTGCACTGGGATTGATTCACCCAGAGGGGTGTATGAGTCCTAGTGAATTTTTTTTTCAAACTTTTCAAAAAAAATCAATTGATTTTTAAGATTTTTATGTTGTATGATCTATAACCTAAGTGAAAATATTCATTTTGTATGATTTTCAATGATTTGAGATGAAAAAATGAAACCTATATGCACTTTCACTAATGCAAAATTAGAAACCCTAGAATTCCAATTAACTAATGCAAACCCCCCTAATGCATGTTAATGCAAGCAAGATCTAGGATGATGATGCACTCCAAATTAGAATAATGATGTTCTAAATGTAGGTTCATCAAAATGAAAGGAATCATTTTTTTTGGGTTCTTCTCTATAGTAGGGAGATAGAACAAGAAAACTCAACACTCTCATTCAAGAACAAACCCTAGAGATCTCAATACAAAAGGGAAAGAGATATTGCAAAAGGCTTGTTCTAGGGACTGATTGTAAACTAATGAGGGGTTCACCACCAAGTTAGGAATTGGAAAGACAAATGCAATGCAAGATGTAATGCTTAACCCTAATATGATGCAATCTTTCACTAAATGACCTACAAATTCATATCAAACAAAACATAAAGCTACAAGATGATATGTGTGCACCTAGGAATATAGAGATGACTAAATGGAGGTCTGAATTGCTGAAAATGGTGACTTTAATGTTGAATAGGACTCATACACCAGGCTGGGTGAATCAATCCCAGATCTGGGTTTCTGTGCAAAAATAGGAATCTAGAAAATGGGTATCTAAATCTGTAAAAACCTGAATTTTGACCTAAACTAGGACTCATATGCAAAATTGGCATGTATCGATCTAGTTAGGGGATTTTGAACTGAAGTTTGAATTTGGTCTTCAAGATCTGCTCGCACTTCACGATTGATTTTGGATCTGAAACCCGAGTTTACAACCTATAGAAATATTCCAAGTATCTCGATACAAGGTGACAACTTTGAACACTTTGACAACTTTTCTCCAAACTTTCTCTTCAATGTACCTTCAACCTAACCTACAAATCATACACTAAAGAGAGGTAAAAATGTTGTTTTATTAGTGGAAATGGGTTTTCCTTGGTCAAACCGGTTTTGGTAATCAAACCTTGAAATGAAATGAAATAAAAGAGGCGGTGAATGAATAAAATATGATGTTACAACTCACCAAACCCCTAGCGATAGGGAGCTCTGAACATGTAGAGATGGCTCCCGATGAATGTATATCTTGACTGGTACTTGAATAGGATAGATCTTGAGAGTGAAATGTTAGCTTGAATCATAAAAACCCTACATCATAATTGTTAGCTCCAAAATAAACATGATGCATGAATTCTATGACATGATGCTTGATGCTTGAATAATACTCTAAAATGCTTGATAATATACCCTTGACTGCTCTTGAATTCACTTATAAACACTTGAATTCTCTTGTGAGCTCAAAATTACTATAAGAATTCCCATTCAACTTGCTTGGTGTAAAATGAGTGAAAGAAACTTGTATTTATGCTTAATTATGCAAGAATTCCCAAAATTACAACACTACAAGTCGACATCAGATCTAGGAGGGATAAAATCCACGAAGAATTTGAATTAATTTTAATTTTGGGTCACATGGAGTTCATGCACCCAAGGTGGCATATAGTCCCATTAGGCTATAATTTATCGGACCAAATTCAAAATTCTTAGAAAGATGTAAATTGAGATCAAGACCCAAAGCCCTAGGTGGGACTCCATGCACCCAACATGTGGTATGAGTCCTAGACCATAAAATATGGGCACCACACCCTAAAAACACCTGAATTATGATTGGATGTTGATTTGTGTCGAGATCATCTTCGAAAAGATGCATTAAATGAGACTTATGGATGTAAAATAAGGCTAATTAAAGCATAAAGAAGCCCAATTATTAATGACAACTCTATAAAAGTGTGAATGTGTGTTACAACACATTACAACACCCTAAATAAGGTATGGTTAGGTTTATTTAGTTTACAAGGGCCCAAGACCTAATGTGAGTGTGTTAAAAACATTACAACACTAAGTCAAGGCATCATTAAGCTCAATTATATAAGGAGAGCCCAAACAAGTGTGAAAATGTCACCAATGAAATTTTTGACACTATAGGGACTATAAGGGGTAAAAGTGGAAATGGATTATCAGAAAAGAAATTCAACAAAGAACTCAAAACAAAAGGATCAAACCAACTTACCAATGAGATACAATTGAAAATCAAGCCATGAAATCAAACACAAGGGTTAGATTTATCAAATCAAACACAATTGAAAACATAACATGAATACAACCTTACCATCCCATTGTTGGAGAACTTGGTGTTTTGTGATGTTGGATTGCTCAACACTTAAGCATCCATGATTTCTTGCAAAATCTTGATGAAAGTGATGACCTAGATTCTATGATAAAAGCTCTCAAATGCTCTCAAGAATGGTCAAAACTCAAATTGACAAGACTTCTCTATCAAATTCTAGGTGAGAAATATGAAGAATGAGGTTGATTATATAGATTTTTATAATTAAATGAAGGGTTGAGATTGAGTTTCAATTCCCACAAATAAGGGTCAAGATTTCATCTTAACACCCACAAAGGAGAGAAGATTAAGGAAGATGGAGGGATAAGATTAGTTAAAACTCAAAATATCCCCACACTTGTATGAAAATGGTTAGGGTTTTAATTAGGGTTTTGAAGATCAAGGGTGGAAATTAGATCTGAATATCAAGGGCTTAGAATGCTTGAGATAAGAAAAGTCAAAGATATTTTTGAAAAGGAATATTCCTCAAGAATATGCTTTATGGAGAGAAAGAGAGGAATTAAATAATTAGAAATTATTTAATTATGAAGGATGAGAATATATCATTTTAGAAAAAAGAATATTCCATTGAATGAGGTGGAATTAAAGTGGGATAATTAAATAATTAAAATTATCTAATTATATAAGATTAGAAGAAATATTAAGTGAACCTAATTAAATAATTAAAAATTATTCAATTAGGAAGATGAAGGGGATAATTAGTAAATAAAATAAATAATTAATTAAACAATCTAAGATTATTTAATTAATAAAGGAAATTAGGGTTAAATGATGAAAAATATGTTAAATGGTGTTAAAGGGGGTTAATAATGAAAATTAAATGAAATGATGATAAATGCAATTAATGATAATGAGAATGATGGAAATGATGGAAAAATGCAATTTCAAGATGTGTGATATGCATTAAGTATTTTTACATGTCTACAGGGAAATCATTTCCAAAGAGGTTCTATCCATTGATCTAGGGAGGGTGGAGGCCATCTTGTCCATCCTCCCCAACCACAAGAAAGGATTTCAAAGCTTCCTCAAGAGAATCAATTTTTTGATGAGTTTCATTCCTAACTGTGTTTCCCTAGTAAAGCCTCTCACCTCCATGCAAAAAAATAACATGGTATTTAGTGGGACAAAAGAAGGAAAGGATAGTTTAAAATCCATCAAGAAATCCATTACCTAGGCCCCTACACCAATAAATCCAAAGTATGACAATGACTTCATCCTATACACTTTTAGAGTAGAAGAAAGCATATATTTTTTCATTACACATCTAAATGATGATAACCTTAAGCAAACCATTTCCTTATTTAGTGAATGGATTAAATATTATAAGTCACTATGTAGATAAAAAAATTCCTTGCTATTATTAGGGCATTGAAAAAAATCAGGAATATGCTTTTTGTTAGAAAGTAATCTTTACTTATGTGAAAATTATTTATTATTTATATTACTTAAATACTTTTAGGAATATTCTAGAGGAAACCATACAAGTATTTAGTCTCATTTTAGTATCCTCACACATGTGTGATGGTGACTCATCTTTATAACTCCTCTTTGGAGGAATATTAAGGCTTAGGTGTAGCTTCCTCCTAATGAGGATCTTGACACCTTGCACACACATAGGGTGAAAGGTGACATGCATAGAAATTGGAGTTACTTATGCATCTCCTTCCTCACCTCTATTTATTGAGGTGTTTCCTTCTTCATTAGAATCATTCAATGCTTATGCTCTCACACTCTCTCTCATTGAAATCTTCTTTAGTCTTTATGCTATCTTCATAATATAGAGGATTTTTCTTTGTTTTCCCCTTACAAAATCCTATGTCTCCTCTTGAATATTTTGTGTTCTTGACCTTTTTTCATCTTTATGGTAATATTTTTATTCAAAAAATAACTCTTGGATTAGTACTTTCCTTTATTTCATTTTATCAGTCCTTTCATGGTATTAGAGTAATTGTTACTAATCCTTGTTGAGCTACATTGTTGAAGGTTTACCATTTCTTTTTGAGCACTCACCTTGGAGGAACATTCCTGAGAGAAGATGAGCTAGAGTTTATTTTACTTAAAATTCATTTTTTTATAATAATTTAATAATATTTTTTCTAACCTTGCTAGATTTTATTGTGCAGGAAACAAAGTTTTTCTAATTTTTTTTTCAATTTTACTTTATAAATTTCAAATGGTCTATTTGCTAATTTGTGCAAAAAATCTACATCCATCTAAAAAATATACATCTGCGCAAATAATTTTTTTTGAAACCCCAAATGAAGGATTATTTTTCAAATCACAATTCAATCTTTTTACAAATATATATATTTTTATATAAATCTGTATAAAAAAATAGTTTTTTAATAAACTACATATAATTATAATTTGTATATAACAAGTCAAAAAGTATTCTCAAATAAAAATATTTTTTACATATAAATCTGCATTTTTTAGAAGATATCTTTTTTTACATAAAAAAATCTACAATAATAAAAAATTAAAATATTATTAAAAAAATTAATATAATACATTAAATCTGATCTTCTAAACCTTTTCATTCTCCCTCTATGCTCTATAATATTTTCCCTTCATATCTTAAATCATCCCTCACATCTACAAGGCCTTGAAATGAAACCCTAACCATAACTATTGAAGAGGAAAGAGTCAAAGCCATTCATTTTTCTTCACCATTTCCAAAGAAAGGGCACCATTCTATGTCCAACCTATCAGTCATCACTCCTCATGGTCATTACAATCTAGACAATCCACCTCTGGCATGTCCATTCCTCTTCAAAATTATTCATTGTTCAAACCCTTGCATGTTCCCTCCACCCTCACAACTTCCACCTTCCTCTTGGCCTCCTAGTTCAACACCCTAGCTATTTTGGGCTCTTTCATAAAAGCTCAAATAATAAAACCTAAAAACATTAAAAACTAATTTTATAATATTTCTTTCAGAGTTATTTTATTTTTTACGTGCAATACTTTAAAAAAAAAAAATTCATGGAGTTAGTTTCTTTTTATATATATATATAGCATATATATATATATATATATATATACTCTATATATATATATATATATATATATATATATATATATATATATATATAGTTGTTTTACCTTCAAAAATATTAGTTTTTTTTAAGGAGACTATTAATAAGCTTTTTTAAACCTTAAGAAAGTTCAAAAATATAGGGGTTAACATTTTTTATTTGAAACTAATCATATTAATTTCCAAATAAAATACTATTATTTATTTTCTATAGTTGTGTAAGTATATTTTTTTTTTTTGCAATCATGTCCACTCTAATTTAAGAAATTAAATTAAATTCTTCTAATTATCATTCATGAAAAACTTATTTTTCATTTATATTTTAATATAAACATCTCTTGGATGTTGCAATGAATCCAAATTCTGAGTTGGATCCATCCTTATTCATGGATGCTCAAGAAAAGTGGAGGACTCAAAATGAAGAAGCTCTTGGTCTCATAGGCATTTCCATGTCTCCCAAACTGTATGTTCATACTGGGAACTTCTTGAAAGCCTATTAAGAATGGGAGATCCTCTAAAATATCTATGATAGTTCAAATGAGTCAAGGAAGATACAACTTCAAGATCAACTTGAAGATTTGAGGTATACATCTTTCAAAACTATGGATGATTTTTTGTTAAAGTTTAATGATCTTAATATTCAATTGCATGGCTTAGGAGTAAAGCTTGGATATCTTATAATAATTCATATTATTCCTAAAAAATGTCTTCCTAGATAATTTCAATAGTTTATTACAAATATTCATGCTCAATTAGCTACTCCTTAACTAGCTAGTCAACTTATGATAATTTTCAAAATTTATTAAGGAAAGAAGAGGAAACATTGATTCAATTTGGTAATCTTAAAAATAGTGACCATGACTTTATGTCTAAAAATCATAAGAAAATTTTTAAGTCTCATAATAAACAATGCTATAATCCTAAATCTCATCATAATAATACTAATGTTACTAGAAAGAATAATTCTTATAAGAGGCCTCATTGTAACTATTATCATAAAGATGGTCATTGGTCTAGCACTTGTTTTAAGAAAAAAAATTGATAAAAATCCCACGAGGAAAAGTAATCAACAAAATAAACCTAATAATAATAAGTTTAACAACAATGCAAATCAATCTAGGTAAGCTTTTAATTGTAGTTATAATGCTTCAAAACCTCTTGAATGGGTTATTGATTCAGATGCCTCTCAACATCTTGCTTCTCATAATGAGGTATTTTAATCCATAAAACCTAACATGTCTAATTTTCAACTTCAAATTTCTAATAATCATAGTTGGGAAGTAGAATCAATTGGAGTTGTGAATGTACCTAATGGTAAGTTACATGATATTTTTTTATGTTCTTGAATTAAAGACAAATTTTCTTTCAGTAGTTAAGCTTTGTCAATATTACAAAATATAATTTTTTAAAGATATGTGATATGTGATTGATCCAAAAAAATCATAAATTCATTTCTCATGCTAAATTAGACAATGATAGTTTGTTCAAATTTTATGAGCTTGCTTATTCTAAATATTCTTTACTATCTATCATTGATTTCCATGTTTGGAATGAACAACTTGGTGACATCCATGCTAAAAAATATTTATTTTATGCAAAAATATAATATGGTAGAAGGATTGTCTAGCATTGTTCCATCTTAAATTGTATGCACATGTTGCATGAGTGGTAAGATGCATATGGAGCCTTTTCACAAGGTCAAGTATCGAGGGCACATCATAAGTTGATCTTATTCCATAGTGAAATTTTAGGACTCATGGAGAATAAATCCATCCAAGGATCAAGGTATGCACTTACTTTTGTTGATAATTATTCTAGAACTTTGATCTATTTTATTAAAAGTGAGGATCAAGTTCTTGATGCTTTTGTTGAATTTCAAAATTTTTTTGAAAGGAAATCTGGTTTTAAACTCAAAATTCTTAGGACTAATAATGGTAAACAATATGTGAATAATTCTTTCAATGGTTATTTAAAGCCCTTTTGTATTAAACATGAGTTAACCATTCCCTATACACCTCAACAAAATGATGTAGCGGAAAGGAAGCATAGAACAATTGTTGAAATGGCTAGATGTATGCTACATGCAAATAATATTTCTTATAAATTTTGGGCTGAAACAATGTTTTTTTGCTACTTATATCATTAATAATACTTCTACAAAATTCTTAAAGGATATAACTCCTAAAGAGGTTTGGTCTAGAAGAAACCTAATCTTAAGCATTTAAGAATCCTTAGCTCCATTTCTTATGTTCATAAACCTAAAGAAAAAAGGAAAAAAATAGATTCCAAATCTGCTTATCATATTTTTTTGGGTATGATGAACATTCAAAGGCTTATAGAGTTTATAATCCTATCACTAATAAAGTTAAAGTTTCTAGAAAAGTATGTATTGCTGAAAATAGTGTTCATGATTGTTCTGAAGTGAATAACAATGAACCTTCTCAAAATAAAGTTATTGTTATTGAGGATAATCCTCCTTCTATGAACCCTCCTAATGCATATCTTAGTAAAATTGATAGTGAATATGATCATGTTGGACATTCTCATGATGATTCTTCTTCAGGTGATGACACTCCTACATCTAAATGAATGCCTAAATGGTATAAACACTTTATTCAAGAAAGTGATGATATTTTAAATAGAATGAATCAATCTAAGGCTAAAAAAGAAAACTATTAAAATTATTCTTTGATTTATAAAGTTATGGATATAAATGGTCCTCAATCTTATGAGCAAGTGAAAAATAAACCTCACTGGGAAATGCTATGCAAGAAGAATATAAAACATTAGTTGCAAATCAAACTTTGGATCTAGTTCCTTTACCTCATGGAAATAATCTTATTTCATGTAAATGGTTGTATAAAAACTAAGTTCAAAGAAAATAATGAGGTTAAAAAATTTAAAGATAGACTAGTTGCTAGAGGCTTCTCCCAAGTAGAAGGCCTCAATTATAATGAAATGTTTTCTCAAATGGCTAAAATACAAACTATTAAATTAGTTATTTCTTTAGCTTCTCCTATGAATTGGCTCATTCATCAAATGGATGTTAAAAGTAAATTCTTAAATGGTTATTTACATGAATAAATTCATATATCTCAACCTTTTGTTTTACTAAGAAAGGTACAATGAACACCTTGTTTGCAAATTAAGGAAATCAATTTATAGTTTAAAGCAATCTCCTAGAGAATGGTATTGTAAAAGTAATTCTTTCCTTCAATCTCAAGGTTCCATTAGAAGTAAAATTGATCCAAATATATATATTAGACATAATGAAAATGATATTATGATCATTATTTTATATGTTGATGATTTGATTATAAGAATTTAATTTATGATACTAAGTCTAAATTCAATCATCAATGTCAAATGATTGATTTAGGATTATTACATTTTTTTTGGATATGCAAAGTTGGAAAATACCTAAAGGTATTTTACTTTCTCCACATAAATATGCTCAAGGTGTCATAAATAAATTTAACTCTTACTTAACTCTTCTTTGGAGGAATATTAAGGCTTAGTTGTAGCCTCCTCCTTATGAGGATCTTGACACCTTGCACACACATAGGATGAAAGATGGCATGCATAGAAATGGGAGTTACTGATACAACTTATTTCTCACCTCTATTTATTGAGGTGCTTCTCTCTTTCATTAGAAGAATTCAATGCTTAATCTCTCTCACTCTCTCTCTCTCATTGTAATCTTCTTTAGGATTTATGCCATCTTCATAATATAGGGTTTTTTTTCTTTATTTTCCCCCTATAAAATCTTTTGTATCCTCTTGGATATATGGTGTGCTTGCTCTTGGTTTTCATATTGATTGCAATCTTTTCATTTTAAACATGTACTTGGATTAGGTACTCCTTTTGGGTGAGGTGAAAAATATGGAGACAGGAAGCTTAAAGTGGCCATTTTTTCTCTAAAAACTCAAAAATCTCTAGGCCTTGGGCATTGAAATTGAGGATAGTTACACTCAAAATTTTGAGATGAGAAACAAAGAAAAAATGGTCAGTGCTTTGAGTCTACTTTCTAAACTATTCATTTTGAAAATTGTTGATATTAAGGGGGTTCACAAGAGGGGCGTACAAAAATTGGTGTTGTTTTATCAAAAAACATAACATAGCAAATTTTGTACATCCCTAATACAGTGAACTTTTTTTTAGTATTTTTAAAATCACTCAGTGAAAATTAGCTAATGGTGTGTAAGTTGATCTCACATGATTTTTATGAAGTAATTTTTTAATGAATATTTGATTTTTTTACTAATTTTCTAAATTGGAAACTTCCTGAAAAATAGAATTTTGGTTGTGCTACCCCTACTAATTTTGGAAACTAATTGATTTTTTTTTAAAATAAAAATTGTAGAATGGATTCTAGTTTCTAAAAATGTAATTTATTTGAAATTTTGATGAATGGTTAATTTAAAATGAAAAACTACCAAACACTACTTTTTCCAAAAGACACACAAATAAACAAAATTATAGATGAAAGGCTTAACGTTGTAAAAATTAGAAAAAAAATTACATTGTTGGATAGCTAAAAGAGAACCTAACATTACCCATGTGTTCGATTTTGTCGATATTGAATCAGATGCAATCGTGATGGTGAGCACGAACCCGATTATGTGAAAAATTGTAGAATTTTCAAAAATGTGTCTCTAGTCATTGGGAATGCCCTTGAAGCATTTGGGTTGGTATTCAAAGGAAAATACCAATGCTAAAGCTTAGGGATTCCCCAAGCAAGATATAAC
>VDFB02011599.1:0-12419 GCA_007258455.2 Sequoia sempervirens
TTTGTGTTCAAATGCTTGCTTGATGCCCGTGTAAATTTCTACAAACCCTTGGTGTTGTTTCAAGTACTTCCTTGGGAATAATCCACCAACAAAGCCTTTCCCTATGTAAAGGTCGTATTCTTGAACTCCCTTCAATAGTGCATTGTCCATCAAGAAAATCTCCTTCACAATTTTTTTTGCAATTTCTCCAAATCACTAAGAGATTGGAGCAAATCATACAAATTTGAGAAAAATATAGAAAGAACCTATGAGGGAAGCAAGGCTCTTCGTGTCGGTCGGCTTGTGATTTCCATTCCCAAAACCGTGCGAATGCAGTCCTCCACTCTTGGGAAATCCAAATCAAAGACAATATCCAGATATTCATGTGATAGGAAGCCTTCAAAAGGCATTTCCCATGCCTGCACTTTCATGGGAACTCAAAGATTCCAGGGTTTGTACTCCATCTTTCCTTTTTCCTTCCTCTATTCTACAACTTCGACAAAATTTTGCTTACATGTGATGTGGAATGTAAATACTTTCATTTAAAGTTTTACAGGAATTTATTTTTTTGTATTCAATTGACATGACTGGCGGTAGACTATCAATCAACATATTTGGTTATTTTACTTTATGTTTAACTAAATTAGCAAATATTTTGGAAGTAATAGCTTATGTTAAATGCATTGCTTTATGATGACTTTGGATAAGATGATTATGTTGCATTAATCTTTATTACCATGATTGTTGTCCTTCTCATAAGGGTTTTTAATAGGGTATCTTAAAGATTGATGAGACAGTTAAACTATCTATCTAATCATTAGGAATGACTACGCCATAAATAGGCCTTGCTGGATGATGAGTCACTCAAAATCTAAATCGACTTCTTCATAGTCAGTTGAGGAACTTTTACTTCCAGCACCAATCTAACGTAGTTCTAGCATAGTCCTCCTTAGTCAACTTCAGTTCTATTTTTAGTTTCATTTTGTAAATCTGTAGTTGGTCGCCTTAAGTTTTGGTAGTTAATGCCATGTTAGAAGCTAATAAGGATATTTTATAAATATCCACATTTCAGTCTTAGTTAGGAGTTAGATAATTTGCAATTAGAATTTCTATAATCACAAGCAATACGTTGTTTTGCGTTCTACTTTTGATCAATGAGAAAGGAAGCAAGAAGTTAATTAATTCACTGTGTTGAAGGATCTTACTTGAGGAAGAGCAGGGCCCGCTCAACCTTTGGAATGATCTTATGGTATTTTTGTTAAGTGTTGTTATTTTATGATTTATTAATATTAAATCTGTAGTAGAAACTGATTTTGAATTGTTCAATCGTTAAAACCATCTTCTATCTTCGTAAATGTTAAGATCGGATAATCACTTCTATTTACAATTACGTTTCAAAGTTTCAGTTTATTGTGGTTAAGATTGAATAGTTAGAATGTTTAGATTTGTTTATTAGAAATGTTGAATTGAACCATTAGAATTGTTGAACAAGTTTCTTTTATAAATTAGGTTTAGATGTCATTTGAATCAGTAAGAATTAACATTTGTTTGTTAAGCTTCATTAAAACAATGTTAGGAATTTATGGAAAGATGGAGTTGAAGTCTGTTCAGAATCTGTTCATGGAGATTAGTCTTTATGCTTTTTAGAATAATCATCATTTTCTTGCAATTCATTCTTGCTCTTAAATTAGCATTTACTTTCCAACAATTAAGTTATGGATTTCTTTTAAAACAAAATAGAATTAATTTGGAATTCCATATTTTAGATTAGGGTTCGATGTTGTTGTTATACCATGGGGTGGTTGAAATCTAAAGTCCATGAACATTGTTCAGCAAGGTTTTGGAGACCGGGAGGTAGTTCAAATCTTAGGAATGGAATTAAGCTCACGGTTTAGCTCACAGCTCTGAAGAGCTCCCAGGAAAGCTCCTGAAGTAGGAAAAATGATACCTAAAGTCATTGTTTATAGTGCAAACCCCCCAAAAGAATTTGTGACAACTATCCTTATCACATATTGCTCTGAGACACACCTGGTTCGATAAAAGAATTAATTAAATGATGCAAGTTGTGACATGAACGACCTTGCCCATCATTTTTGGCACCATTGCCAAGGATACTTAAATGATTTGGCTATTTAGTGTGAAGCCTTAGTGTTGATAGGGAAGAGAGATATGAAATTATGGATGAGACGAAGCACAGACCAACTAGGAAGGTTTCTTCCATGAAACATTGACATTAGAAGAAATCTTGATTTTAATCAAGAGGATATCTAGCAATACTAGATTGAAAATCAAGAAATTAATCAAGAAAACCCCATTGAAAATCAAGAAGAGAACAAAAATCCAATTCAAAGAGAAGAAATGGGTGATCAACTGGTACATCCACCAACAAATAGAACCTTTTCAAATCCTATCAATCTTGAAAGACAACTTGATGAACCCCCTATGAAAAACATTTCACCCTCAGTTCTTCCAACATTTAGGGGAAAAACTATAGAAGACCTTGATCAATTCTTGTTTGAATTCAAAATATTATGCCAAACCTGTGATTATTCAACTGATAATCAGAAGTTGAAGTTGTTTCCCTCAACTTTGAAAGAATCAGCTTTAAGATGGTTTATGGGTTTAGGGTCAGGAACGATTAGGGCTTGGTAGCAGATGGAGACCAAATTCTTGGACAAATACCAGGATTACTATCAAGTGAGAGATAGAAAGGAAGAACTGTTTCACATAAAGCAATTAGAAGATGAAAGTTTAGACGACTATGCTGATAGATTTCAATTTGTACATCAAAGGTGCACTAATGGGCTGGATGACGAAATCAACAAAATAATTTTCCTGAGAGGGATTGAAGATGAGTCTAGAGAATCCTTGAACTTGATGGGAAAGGGAGACATTAACAAGCTTTCCTTCGATGACATTATGGATATCTGTAGAAACTACTCTAGAACTAGAGTGGGGACTTGAAACTCTAGGAGGAACAATACTCACACCACTGATGTATCCGAAGTAATGGAAGAATTGGAGAACATGAAGACTGATCTACTACTACATCTTAACATGCAAGGAGAAAAGAGGACCAATGAACCTTTGTCAATTTATGGTTCCAAATGTAGGGGAAAACACCTTTTGAGGGAATGCCCATTAAATCAGGTTGAAATTTGTGAGATTTGTGAAAAACCACACCCAACTAGTTCTTGCAAACTTTTGGAAGGAATAAAGAACAATATCAAGAAACCACCAGTAATCAAGAAAGAGCTCAATTACATTGACCAAAGACCTCAAAACCAAGGATATAACACAAATCCAAGACAATATGGTTCACAATCAAACTAGAATCAAAATCCATGGCAGAACCAAAATTAGTGGACCCCACAATATCAGCCACAACCCCAACCTACATATTGGGGGCAACTAGAGTGGATGAATCCCCAATGGAACCAATCCCAGTGGTAGTCTAACCAACAACCACAATGACAAGCAAATCAATCCTCATGGAAGCAGAATCGGGGACAAAAATGACCATGGGTACAAACACCTCCGACCCTTAATGCCCCTAATGCTTCCAATGATCAAGTGAATCAACCCCAAATGCTAGCTCAACCAGTTTTGAATCCAAAAAATGCACAAACTAATACAAACAACCCAAATGTAAATGTGGTAGATGTTAATGACATTTAGCTGCGAAGTCGAAATGCGCAAACTACACCATCCAAGGCAATTCCATAAAGAGAGGAAGAAGAAAAAACTGTCGAACAAGCTCCCTATCCTGAGAGATTGCATGAAGAGAAAACTATTCCTCAAACCTCTTCCCCTCCCTACATGAATGTAATCAATTCACAACTTCTTAGAGAGTTGAAAAAGATTAACATAGAGATACCTCTGTTACAGGCAATCAAGGATATACCAGAGATCAATTAGTTAGTAAAATCCCTTTGCATGAAGACACCAGGAAGGAAAAAGAAAATGCCTTCAACAATTCAAGTAGGGACTAAACTTACTGATGTGTTATCAGGAAGAATGCTTCCACATAAATATGATTATCCTGGTAGCCCTGTCATAACACTAAGTAGAAATGGAATTGAAATACCAAATGTCCTGATTGACTTAGGAGCTGCCATAAATGTCATTACATCTGATACAGTTGAAAAGCTAGGAATGACAACAATTCAACCAACAACAACTATTCTGCAGTTGGTTGATCAATCAACTACAAAACTAGAAGGTATTATAGAAGAAATCATGGTCACAATTGATACATGGGATTACCTAATCGACTTTTTGGTTCTCAAAGCCAGAAGGAAAGATTCTGGATACCCAATCATATTAGGCAGAACATGGTTGGCTACCGCTGCAGCCTTAATAGACTGTAGATCAAGAAGCATGATAATCACTAATGGACAAAAACAAAAAGAATTGTCACTTTATCCACCTGCACAACCATCAATTCAAACAAACAATAAACTTTGGGTGGATGAGGATTTAGATTCGGAAGGTGATGGTATTGTGGAATTAGCAATGGTAACCATAAGCGAACATATCCAGGAATGCAAAGAACAAGATATAATTTCAGAAAGTGAGCAAGATAATTGTCAAACAACATTACATGAACAACATTGTTGTCCTCTGAATACTCTTGTTGAAGAATCAATAAATTCTAAAATGAACATAAAGGAGATTACAGTAGCAAGAGATAAACCCCTTCATATCAATTTAACTTTATCCCCAACGCAAGAGGAAAAATTGAAAGAAATTTTAGAAAAACACACTGGAGTGTTTGCTTGGGAATATACTGATATGAGAGGTATCCATCCTTCAATCTGTAGTCATCACATCTACACAGAAGATGTTAGACCAATCAGACAAGGACAAAGGCGAATTAATCATGTACTTCGTGACATTATGAAAAAAGAAATTGAGAAGCAGCTTAACATAGGATTCATATACCCAATATCTGATAGTTAGTGGGTCTCTCCACTGGTTATAGTTCCAAAGAAAAATGGTAAATGGCGAGTCTACATAGACTATAGAGAATTGAACAAGGCCACTAAAAAAGACCATTTCCCATTGCCATTTATCGACCAGGTACTAGACAATCTAGCAGGCAGCAACTACTTCTCATTTCTTGATGGCTTCAGTGGATATAACCAAATCCAAGTAGCCCTTGAAGATCAAGACAAAACTACCTTTACCTGTCCTTGGGGTATGTATGCATATACAGTCTTACCATTTGGACTATGTAATGCACCTGTGACATTTCAAAGAGCGGTACTAGCAATATTTATAGATTTCACCACTTCATGTGTAGAAATCTATATGGATGACTTTACAGTCCATGCTAAAACATATGATGAAGCATTACAAAACCTAGAAAAGGTTTTACAATGTTGCAAAGATCATAGGTTATCACTCAATCATGAGAAAAGTTCCATTATGATGATAGAGGGAATTGTTCTGGGACATCACATCTCAAAAGAGGGGATAAAGGTTGATCCCAAGAAAGTTGAGATCATATAGAACATTGAAATCCCTAAGAACCAAACTGGAGTAAGAAGTTTTCTTGGGCATGCAGGGTATTACAGAAGATTTATAGAAGGATTTAGTAAAATAGCATCACCACTATTCACCCTGCTCAAAAAAGAAGAATTTGTATGGACAGAGGATTGTCAGAAATCCTTTGAAACAATTAAGATAGCTCTAACAACTTCACCCATTATCAAAGGACTAGTTTGGGGAGAGCCTTTTCACATACATGTAGATGCATCTAATTTGGCCATTGGTGTAGTATTAGGACAACAAGATGAAAATGATGCCATGCATGCAATTTACTATGTTAGCAAAAACTTAAATCCTGCTGAAAGAAACTACACAACAATAAAAGGAATTTTTAGCTGTAGTATATGCAATAAATAAATTCAGACATTATATTACAGGCTATAAAATCTACGTACATACAGACCATGCTACAATCAGATATCTAATGAATAAAGCAGTGGTAGGTGGACGCATTATCAGATGGTTACTTTTATTACAAGAATTTGATGTAACTATCATTGATAAGCCTTGGAAAGGACAATGTTGTTGTTGACTTTCTTTCTAGAATTGTTTTACAGGATAACCAAGAACTAGTGGATGATGCATTTCCAGACGAACACTTATTTGCTATATCAGTTCATCCACCATGGTTTGCTGATTTGGAAAATTACCTTGTTACAAGGAAATGTCCAAGTCAATTCAGTAATAAGCAAAAAAAGAGGTTAATCCGTGAAAGTTCCAGATTTCAATGGATTAATGGTCTTCTATTTAGATTATGTCCTAACCATGTTTTACATAGATGTGTAACAAAATTGGAAGTTTATGACGTAGTGCATGCTTTCCATCACAAACCTGAAGGAGGACACTTTTCAGTTGTAAGAATAGTTCACAAAATCTTGGGGGTTGGCTACTTTTGGCCAACAATGACAAAAGATGCAACATTCTTTGTCAGACACTGTGATGCTTGCCAAAGAATGGGGAAGCCTACAACAACCATAGAGGTGCCGATGCAGCCACAAATAGCCCTTGAACCATTTGAAAAATGGGGCATCAACTTTGTGGGACCAATAGATCCACCTTCTAGGGGTTAGAGATATATCCTTATTTGTATCGATTATGCCACAAAATGGGATGAGGTGAAGGCACTACCAACATCAAAAGAAGATAAAGTTGCAGAATTTTTGTACAAGAAAATTCTCCAATGGTTTGGTGCACCCAGATAAATTGTTTCAGATTAGGGACCACAATTTGTGTCAGCAATGATGGAAGCATTTTTACAAAGGTACCAAATAACTCACAAAAAATCTTCGCCTTATCACCCACATGAAAATGGACAAGTAGAGGTCACAAATAGAGAATTGGAGAATATTCTAATAAAAATAGTTTCTTTGAAGAAAAAAGATTGGGTAGATAGGCTAGATGAAGCAGTCTGGGCCCATAACACCACGTGGAAAACAACAAATGGGTTCTCTCCATATGAACTTATGTATGGAAAGAAACTAGTCATGCCAATTGAATTTGAGTTGAAAACATTGAAGACAACAGTAGAAGTTGGAATTGATCTGCCAGAAGCAGAGAAAAGATTTTTTTTGTAGCTTAATAAACTTGATGAAATGAGAATGGAGGAACTTCAGCATACAAAAGTGATTCAAAAGCAAAGGAAGGAATGGCACGATAAACATAGTGTCTAGACAGTTCAAAGAGGGAGATTGCATGCTATTATTTGACTCTAGATTTGAAGAGTTTAAAGGAAAGTTCCATAACAGATGGTTGGGACCTTATGAGATACAAGTGTTTGAGAATGGAGTTGTCTAGTTAGTTTTGATTGATGGGGAGAAAAGAGTCATGTTAGTTAATGGTCATTGGCTAAAAACTTACCATAAGCCAACAACAAAGGAGGAATTTCTGGATGAAGTGCAACACATAATTGAACATTTTCTCATGGAAGATATCTCTTCCATGAGATAAGATCTTTGAACCTTTGAAGAAGGTACAAATAAACAAGGTAAATTGAAAACCAACAATTGGCGGTTTACCTTGAGAAAAATGGAAGTAAATTGAAAACCAACAAATGGCGATTTACTTTCAAGAAAATAAAATAAAATAAAAATTAAATAAAAAAATTGATGACTAAAAACCAAAAATGACGGTCTATCTAAGTTAACTTCTGCAAGCTCCTGAAGGCTCCTAAAGAACCCCTCAAAAGCTCCTAAAAGCTCTTGAAGATATTGAAGACTGAAGACTCAGAAGAATCCATCTTTGCTCAAAAGCTCCTAAAGACTCCTAAAATTCCAAGCTCATGAGAGCTCCTGAAGACTCCTGATGAACTCCTGAAGGCTCCTAAAGAACTCAAAGGCTCAAAATAAATTAAGGTGTGCATTTAATGTGAATATTTTTTTCAAAATTATTTTCTAAGGTAGTTAGACTAATTTAAAATACGTAAATATTTATGAATCTTGACATCTTCGCCACAATGTTAATTAAATGATAATAATTCCACTTTTAATCATTTCAAAAAGTGGTGGATTGTTAGAATAAGGAATGATGTGACATGGATGATGTCAGTCAAGGACAACATATCTCTTCATGATTCGGTTGTCTTTTCAAAAATACTCCCAAGTACATGATGACATGTGTAACAAATGTCGCCAACCTTGTGAATTGAATTGCAAGTTTGAAGTTGTAGCGTGCGAATCATATGGAGTAGTAAAGGAATTAAATGCAAGTGATTAATGGCATGTTATGCCATTTTTGAAATTGGTTGCTCCCAAATCAAGAAAAAAATTATTCCACACCTTTTTGGTAAGTAATTCAAACTACCAGTTGAAGTACGCCAGTGAAGTCTGCCATTTTTGATAGAGAAAGATGGGGAATAAGAGAAATTATGAACCAGAGAACTTCAATCTTGATTCAGAGACCAGAAGATTGTTTGAAGAAGCTGAGTGGCTAAATTTTGTGATGTAGTATGAAGGCTTCCAACCAGAAATGGTTAGGGAATTTGTGACAAACTTCAACGTAAATGTCACTAGGGTAAGGGGAGAAGTAATAGAAGTCACACCAAAAATAATAAGTGAAATTTTTGGAATTTTGAGTGAAGGAAAACCGGTTAACAAAGGCCAAGTTAAGTTTGAGAAATTGGTGGCTACATTTCACCAAGAGCCGGAAAGAAAGCTAGAGATACAAATGCACAAAGGAGACCAATGTGGCATAGCTCATAATAGTTTGGACGAGCCATGGAGGACTGTTATGACTTGGCTTATGAAGTTTTTCACCTGTGATGGGTAGTATGGTACAATACTAGGTCCAGGAATGCAACTTTTAATACATTTAAGGTATGCTCAAACAAAACCTTCAGCTAGGATAAATTTTCCAACGTTCTTATTTCAAAAAATTTCTTCCATGATTTTGAGAGTAAAAGCTAGGGGGGAATCTTCTATGAAATACCAGGGGTTGATACATTTGATAATTAAAAACCATTTCTTAAAAAAAGAAACTGGGAAGCAGGGATCTTTAGAATTTTTGTCTACGCCTATAGGAAAGCAAAAAGGGAGACCCATAAGGGGACCCTTAGCCAAAAAGACAAAAATGGAGGAAGGAGAATCTTCCAAGAAAAGGGGAAAAAGAAAATTTCCAGAGACATCTAGGGTAACCCGCACTAGGTCAAAAAGGAGACAAGAAGTACAAGAGGAAAACCCTAGACCTACTGAAACTGTAGTGTCCACTCATGAAGAGGCACCTATAAGTCAAACCTCTATTTTTGAAAGCCCTGTTAAATCCCCTGAACATGAAGATACCCGTACCCCTGTACAATCTCCTGAGAGACCTCAAAGTCCCCCTAAAATCCCGATGCCGACTCCTAAAGATAACCCTATTTTTACTCCTAAAGATAACCCTATTTTTGAAGTCTACGACTTTGCTAAAGAGTTTGGCACACAATTTGAAGAGCAAGAGGCCTCTGAAGATTTGAACAAGAAGAGACTATGAAATCCCCTATACCTTCCCCACAACATGAGAAGAGGAAAGGGAAAGAGCCTTTAATTGAAGAAGAGGGACCCTAAGAAAAATTGAATACAAAAGAATTAGAAACTGAGGAATTACTGAGAACAATGAAAATGTCCCGCTTAGAGGCCGAATTAGAATAGGAAAGAAGAAATGTGTAATTCTTTGAAGAAAAATTAAGAAGAAAAGAAGAAGAATTGCAACAATTAGTTTGCAAAAATCAAGCAATGGAAAGGCAAGTTGAGAAAAATGAGGCAAGGATTAAAGAATAGTTAAGTAAAATAGAGGATGCCCTACAACAAGCCAGTATGCAAGCATTAGTAAGTGCAGAGGAAATTTCAAAATTAAAGGAAGAGTTGCAACGGAAAGAAGAAGAATTAAAGCAACAATCCATGTGGTTCTATGCACAAGAAGCCTCTACTTCCTCCACTCCTCCACACAAGCTTGCATTACCTTCCATAATTCCTCATATTCCTTCCACTCCTCCTATGCAACCAACTCCAGTTCAACCTTGATACTGTTCTCTGGAATTTTTCAAATATAAGGAGGAAAACAAAGTGTTAAAAGAGTAGATACAAAATTTAGAAAAAGAAAAGAATGAGATTGAGAGAAGACTTGAACGGGTGGCAGAAATCAGTTCCGCCATGCATTCCATGAGAAGACCGGCTATAACATATTCTTTGTTTCTTAGAGAAAAGTTTTTAGAATGGAAAATAAATCAGTTAATTCTGGGAAGGAGTCTGGATTACAATGAAGATCATGATTTCCTTAAAGATTACTTTAATAGTCACCCTGAAATTCAGAATCTAATGTGTGAGTTCTACCAACAGGGGTTTTTAATGGGGGATAATGATGAAACAATGTTGAATATATATGTTGGTGAGCTTCAGATTAGGTCATTTGTTTCTTTAATGCAAAACCAGGTGGATTGGTCAAATAGAATGAATAAGTACAAAGAAGCTGAAAGAAAATATGGATTGCCAATGAGACCTGAAAAGCCACATGTTGAATTATATATCAAAGATGTAAGATCAGTTGTCAGGTTAAATGATGTTAATCCCCTCTATGTCTCAAATCTATTTGATAGCATTGCATCATTCCATAATGTGGAAGCAACACTCCCGCCATTAGCACTACGGTCCTGTGAAGAAAGGTACCAGCTTATTCCAGAATCAGTCAGGAGAAGGGAGATAATTAGTTTGAATAATATCAGTTGGAGTTTAGTCAGAGTCAGACATGTCATCACTCTAATCCAACAACAAAAAGAATTCTGGATAGGCATGAGATTTAGAATGACAATTATTATAATGCCAATACCAAAGCTAAAGGAAATGACAAATGTACCAGCTCCAGTAATGAGGATGTGGTTTGAGAACTTAAGAGGAAACTATGGCTATGCAATTAATACCAGATTACCAGAACAATACAGAGAGGGTGTTTTTGACTGCTGCATCTGGATGGAGGCACTAAATAGAGAGAGAGAGAACACCATAATTCTGGATGATGAACCATGAGGACATGGTCCAAAGCAAGTTGGGGGGAAAATGATGGGAGATTAAAATACTTTCATTTACGGATTTTTATGTTTAAAAAGACTTGTTTTTATTGTTAATTGACATAACTGGCGGTAGACAATAGATTAACATATTTGCTTATTTTACGTTATGTTTAACTAAATTAGTGGATATTTTGGAAGTAATAGCTTATGTTAAATGTGTTGCTTTATGATGACTTTGGATAAGATGATTATGCTGTATTAATCTTTATTTCCATGATTGTTGTTCTTTTTATAAGGGTTTTTAACAGGGTATCTTAAAGATTGATGAGACGGTTAAACTCTCTATCTAATTATGAGGAATGACTACGCCATAGATAGGCCCTACTGGATGATGAGTCACTCAAAGTCTGAAATTGACTTCTTCATAGTCAATTGAGGAACTTTTACTTCCAATGCCAATCTAGCGTAGTTCTGGCATAGTCCTCCATAGTCAACATCAGCTCTATTTTTAGTTTCATTTTGTAATCTGTAGATGGTCGCCTTAAGTTTTGGTAGTTAATGCCATGTTAGAAGCTAATAAGGATATTTTATAAATATCCACATTTCAGTCTTAGTTAGGAGTTAGATCATTTTCAATTAGATTTTTTTGTAATCAAAAGCAATACTTTTCTCTGCGTTCTCCTTTTGATCAATGAGAAAGGAAGCAAGAAGTTAATTAATTTACTGTGTTGAAGGATCTTACCTGAGGAAAAGCAGGGCCCGCTCAACCTTTGGAATGATCTTATGGTATTTTTGTTAAGTTATGTTATTTTCTGATTCATTAAATCTATAGTAGAAACTGATTTTGAATTGATCAATCGTTAAAATCATCTTCTATCTTGGTAAATGTTAAGATCGGATAATCACGTCTATTTACAATTCCATTTCAAAGTTTCAAGTTTATTAAGATCGAATCATTAGAATGTTTAGATTTGTTTATAAGAAATGTTGAATTGAACCATTAGAATTTTTGAACAAGTTTCTAATATAAATTAGGTTTAGATGTTCAAATCAGTTAGAATTAATATTTGTTTGTTAAGTTTCATTAAAACAATGTTAGGAATTTATGGGAAGATGGAGTTGAAGTATGATCGGAATTTGTTCATGGAGATTATTCTTTATGATTTTTAGAATAATCATCATTTTCCTGCAATTTATTCCTACTCTTAAATTAGCATTTACTTTCCAGCAATTAAATTATGGATTTCTTTTAAAGCAAAATAGAATTAATTTGGAATTTCATGTTTTAGATTAAGGATTAAAGTAATCATTAATTTTCTCCATGGATTGGTCTAAATTGAAGTCAATAAAGTCAGAATTAAGTCAATAGAATTTTAAATTAGAAGTTAAAATAGATTTAAATCTTAGGAAT
>VDFB02011600.1:0-14872 GCA_007258455.2 Sequoia sempervirens
GTAGTCATGGGGCGTGGATTCTTTGACGCAGCACAGGCAGATTCAGCTAGAGTCAGGAAGGCTATGATGAACATTGTTGATGGAGTCCAGAATACTTTGGAGGCAATCTTTGCTAGATGGATGAATCCCGATGAGGTGACTACTGATAATTTGAGGGGTAGGCTGGCACCTTTCTTTTCCAAGGTGAAGACCTTTGTGTAGGATTAATTTGAGAATATTTCCACTTTCTCCAGCTTGATTCAGAGTACGCAGGATGCTTTAGCTGCTAGGAGAAAATCTTGCATGAGGCATGGACAGTCAGTCACGGTGCTTTAGTTTCAGCTTGATTGTATTCCACCGATTTCTGTCCAGGAGGTTCAAGCTGTGCTTAGTAGGTTCATTGAGTTTGCAACTAGGGAGAAAAAGAATGGGAATGCACTTCTGGATGACGACCTTCTAGAAGATTGATTATGGGCATTAATTGCCTTTACTATTTTGGGAGTGAGTGGGAATCTTTGATTCATTTATTGTACCACTCCCCATTCTGGCAGTTTTTAGGGTTAGGGCTGAGGTGGCTCAATCTAAGCCATTTATTTGATTGTAATCCGAGCTGTCCATTGGACTTGGCCATCTATAAAAGGGGAAGTCCCCCTCATTTGTAATTCATTAGAATTAGAATTAGTTAGACACTAGATCAGAGACTAGACATTCTGTTAGAGCAAAGAGATAATTTGATAGCATAGTTTGGAGGAGAAGGAAAGTTTTCCTTTGAAAACTTTTGTAAGAGATTGTTGTGTAAAAATTTCATAATAGAAGATCTTTTCATTGATGGTGAAATTCGTCTTTGTTATGGATAGCTAGCAAGGTTTCTTCATCCCTTCTGCTCTAAGTAGCGTAAAGTATTTTAAAGTAGCATTTTCATTTCATGCAAGCATATATTAGTTGTGGGTTTGTAGTATTGATCGAGGCAACTTCGTTTTATTCCATATCACTAGCAGTTTGCTGACGGCAAGTTTTCCTTGCATGGTCAACTAGAGAATTTTATAAGCCTAGCTTCAGTTGCAATTCATATCTTGGTATGCATCGTCTTGACAGTATCTTGGTGTTGGATTGTAGCTTGAAAATTTCTTGCTATCCCCTTGAAGATTGCACCAACTTTGTGTAAACTGTCCAGCCTGAGGTGGAGCAGAGTTTGGTTGAAGCTTGTTGAGATTGATCCCACGCCCCGCCTTAGAATAGAATCTTGAACCTTCTTACCCTTACACTCATTTCAATTCCATTCATCTCTGGTTAGTTTAGGAAAAAGTACCTTATTGCTAAATTATCCGCATTGCATAAAACCCCTTCCAATCATCTATCTGTCGTCAACTGCAAGCGTTATGAACAATTGTGTAAGTCCCCTCATGTAAATAGCAATTCACAACAAACCGAGGGTATTCCAAAGTATTTTGGAACCTTGGAGTTGAACGTGCAATCTTTCTAGCAATCTTAGCGCACAGAATACTTTGATCAAGAGAGAATGGAGTAGCCTTCAGACAACTTTGTTCTGCTGATTGGTGCGGTCACAAAAATCACATCAACAAGACTCCTCTTGATTTCTCTTCAGCTCCGTATCGAGCCCAACCATCAATCAATCTGACGCCTAGAACTCCAGATCTAACGAGATCATCTGAAGAAGAGCAAAGATGAAGAAAATGAAAAAAATTCAAAGTCTGGTAAACATGGGCGCCCCTGGTGAAGGGCGCCCAAAATTTTGAGGTTTGAAATGATAGAATTTGCAGATACAGCCTCCAAGACCACCTTGTCAAATTCAATCGAGCTATCCAACGAAGCTGACAGTCAGTCAATCGGATCAGCATAGCCCCCAAAATCAAGATTTCATCAGAAGATCAAAGGGAAATGAAGAAATTGAAAACCATGTAAAAATGGCTAACACTGTGAAAGTTCAGAACCCCTGGAGGAAATAAGCTCCCATGAATTTGAAGGTCAAAACGAAGTTTTTAGCCAGAAGTGCCTCAAGGGTGATCTTCTCAGAATCAATCAAGCTTCGTGATGAATCATCCAGCTCATCAATCCGATCAACCTGGAAACCAGAGATTGAAGGTCAAACAGGGTTCAAAATTGAGGAAAAGTTGAAAACTTAAGAAAAATGGTTGTCTAGTGAACTTGGGCGCCCTTGGTGAAGAAGGGCGCCCAAGCTTTTGGAGGTCAAGATGAAGTCTTTAGCCAAAGTTGTCTCCAGATGATCTCTTCAGAAACAATTAGGCTCCGTGACGGATCATTCTTCCGAATCTTAGCATTCACCAAACTCCCGAAAATCGAGATTGAACAGAGGATGAAACTCAAGCAAAAAATTGAAAGTAGTGAAGAAAATGGCTAAGTATGGAGAAGAAAAGCGCCCCAAGAGGAGATTGGCGCCCAAGAAGCCATGCCTTAACCAAATTTTCAAAATGTCAAAGAGAAGGAAAATGTCTAAATTCATTGAACAAGCTGAGTTTAGGGTTTGAAGATTAAAGCAAACAAAAGCAAAGCTATTTCAAGCCCTAAATCTATTTAAAACATCTCTTCCTTTCAATTCTCATCATTTTTACAGGTGGCATCCCAAGGAGAAGAGTGGAGCAGCAAATTTGAGGTTTTATTTCAAGATTCTCAAGCTCAAGGTTGCTGATTTTCATGAATAATTTTCAGACCAGCAATATAAACCCTTGTTTTTTCATGCTTTTTCCATCCAGAAGATCAAATTTTTCAAGGAGAAGATCAAGGATTTCAATTTTAAACCTTCTGGGTCTACTCAACTCATTCTTTTGAAGAACTTTCAAGAAATTTTCTCATGTTGCAGCAATTGCTTTTTATTTGCATGTCAATGAAATCCTCAGGGTGTACAAGTTTGGATCATCTGGGTCCTCTCAAAACAGTCTTCTGAAGAAAACCCATATCACAGTTTTTTTAAAGAAAATTTTAAATTCTAGGGTTGGCTGCTTTTTCAATCAGCCATCAGTGTTTTTCGAATCTGATCAACTGGGTTCATTCCAAATTGTATTCTGAACAAAACCCAAGTGCCAGCTTTTTCAGTGAAAAATTGAAGAAATTAGGGTTTGCTTCTTTTTCAGTCTAAATTCAAAATTTTCAAAAACAGATGATTTGGGTTGGCTTGCAACGAAATTCTAAAGAAAACCCATATCTCAGAAAAATCTCCAAAAATTTGTTCGTTTGAGGCCGAAAAACCGGCATTCTAAAAATAGAAATTTGCTTAAAACTTGTCTGAACATAGGCGAGTTTACAACCATTCTTCAAGGTTTTCATTATGGAGTACACTCCCCTTGAGTTTAAGACCAAATTAGCACCATGTCAAAACTTCATCATCTCAGCTGAAGAACGAGAGAAGATGTGATATGAGAGAAAGGAAAGGTATTGGAAAAGAGTTGTGCAATACTCTTCCATTCAAAATCAAAAGGGTCAGAAGCATAAAGTCGCAGAGCTGCCAAGTTATCAATTAGTGAGTCATCTTTTGGGGCAGCAATGTTTTTCAAGAATAGAACTCATAAAGCAGCCAAAGAAGTGAAAGATTCTCTAAGTTTAATCATAGAAGGCGAAGAGATCTTGGAGGATCGGAATATTGCCTTAGATAATATCAATGCACCTGACCAGGACCCAGTTTCCTGCTTTTTGGCGGATATGATTGAGATTTAAAGCGGATTTCATCTAGAAGATTTCTTTCCGCTTTCTTTCTATTCTTGGAAAGATTCTTATCCATTCTTTGAAGAAGAGAAAGAAGATAAATTGTAATAGTTGGCATTTCCTTCTTTCCTTGCTTTCTTAGGTGTTAGATGTTATCTTCTTCTAGATTTAGAAATAAAGCTTGCTTGTTGAGCAAACCCTAGATTGTAAAAGCAAGGAGATTTTAGGGTTCCCTACTCCTCTGCTTGCCTATAAATAAGAGCCTTTGCTCATTAGTTTTCTTTAATGGTTATTGTGATAGAAAATTATTGAGTCTCTTTTAGCCAGCAAGCTATTATTTAGTGTCAGTTTACTTGTGTTTATGATAGCGAATTGTTGAGTCTCTTTTAGCTAACAAGTAGTTGTAATTATTGTCCCTTTTGTGTAAGAATAAGTTTGCAAGCCTCTTTAGCTGCAAGTTCTTGTTCCGTGCATGTGTTTAATGTAATCTTTATTCCAAAAGTTTGAGAAATAAAATCATGAGCCTCCTTTGCCTTGGTATAACGTCTCAGATTTCCGTTTATTATGTTATGCTTTTGTGATCTTAATTTCAGCCTACATTGAATTGTGTAGATGTATGTTGAGAAAGAGTTCTCTTAAGCCTTTGTCAGAGAATCAACTTTGTTCATTTCTAAATTCTCTTGCTCTGCATATTACTTGAGAAGTTAGAAACATCTTTAGCTTAAGTTAGTCGTAGTTGAAGTTCTTAATCAGAAAATATTAGCTGCGGCGTTTGTGTTTTATAAACCTTGTGCTCTAGCTGAAACAAAAAGATAGGCGAATTAGTTTTAATTTACTTTATTTCACACCATCAGCAAGAGGTAGCTTCCCCTCCTAATTTGAAGAGCAGTTTTACTGTGCATAGTTGTCCGTTTCAAGTTCACATTCCAGAGGTGAGAATTTAAACGTCAACAGTCTTGAAGATGGCTTGTGACAAATGATAATTTTCGAAAAAATTTGAATCTTCTTGACCTACATATAGATTTCTTTGACCCACTTGATTTTTATGCCAATCTTTTGCATATCAAGTTGGGTTAATAGAAAACACATGATGTCCAAAGAATATAGCTATATGCAACCTCCACTATTGAACCAACTGACCTACAATTTTTAGTGTTAAATCCATTATGACTTAGACAACACTTTTGGGGACCACCATCTCAATGGATTGCATTAGGATATTGGCAATGAAAGTTGCATCCTTCATTTTCCCCTCACAATCTACTACCTTCAAAAATATTGCCCCTTTAGAGGACACTACAATGACATTGATTGGTAGTCTATTTTTACAGTCTACCCATACATAAAAAATAATGGCACTCTTATTTTAGGCCATGTATCTTTGATTTCATGCCTCTACGGAAGCTTTCTCTATAATGTCCCCGAATCAAGATGTTGAAACATATGCAATTTTTATAATATTTTGGTGGATATACAAAGTGAAGGTAGAATTTAAAAATGTTGATCATCTATGGTAATTTCTAAAATATAACACTTATTTATAAATACTAAAAAGTAAAATATGAAATTGAAATTCTATACTATGTTGATAATTTATGATAATTTTTAGAATTTGATACTTATTTTAAATACTAAAAACTAATGCAAAATTTAAATCCAAAACTTGTGCATGATTGCTGGTCAAGAATAATAAGTTTTGATATTTTACGCAAACCCTTATTCAATTAGTGACTAGGTAAATAGTAGATCCAAAGGATAATAATGCCACAACACATATGAATGATTTATAACAGAAAAAGTTACTTACGTCGCTCATACACAGAAGAAAAAAATTATAAAAGAAATGGAAAATTAATCCCCAATCACAACACTTAATCAAGAAGTAATAAATGAACCTACTAACAATATATTTTATAGCAAATCAAATCTGAAACAAGGCATGGGGACAGAAATAAATTTTCAATAAAAATTAAAAGTACATCATTAGCTGTGAGGCATGTACGAGCTGCTTGATTGCTGTAAATGTAGTCATAAGCAAATCAAGCCTCCTTCAATGCAAACAAACTTCCCAAAATTTGAAATTCTACAACAATGATGACTAAAAAACTCCAAATAATTCCAAACAATATGTAATGTCCCCATTTTCGGGTTCTCTTACATTGCAATTGGTACTGTCCTTCTAGGTGTGTGTCAGCATTATTAGAGGAGTTATTTGATGTTTCCAGTAAGCTCAGGGGCTCTGGAGGATTCATATCCCACTTTCAAATATGATTTTCGGCTTCCAATGCGGTCTTCAAGATTCTTGGAGGGAGCATCTATTTTTAGTAAGTCACCCAATTGGGTATATTTATCATCTTTCATCATCGGGATCACTCTTGCGTAGTTAGTTTTCAGTTTTGGTGCATTTCGGCCATTCACACTAATTGAGTGTAATATTGAGCTATATTTAATTAATTTTAATAAGGTCATTTTAATTAAAATATTTAATTGAGCACCTTAGTATTATAGGTCGTTGGAAAGAGAATGAAATTTTTTAAATGATGGGATGCTTAAAAGCATAGTTGGAAAACTCAACTCGACAAAAAACTGGCCAAGCTCAAAATTGACGAGTCAACAAAAACTCGGAGAAAACTCGACAAAAACTCAGCATAAAACTTGTAAACTTAAAAAATTGCTTAAATTTCATTAGAAACTCTTTTTTTTTTTTTTTTTGCAAAATTCAATGACAAGATGGTCAGATGAAACAATAAGTGAGTACAAAGTGTTTTCTAGTAAATTTGCGATTGACTTTAGTACAAAATTGATTACAAAATCGCATTCTCATGTAGAACCGATGGTGAAGCCCAATAGTCTAAGTTATTAGATTCAGTCTTCACTCCTAATCACGCTCATTGTAATCAAATTTCTTATTTGAGAGAGAAGATCCCAATAACTAGTGGGGGTGGTCTAGGAGTGGAGATATCAATGATGTTGAGGGGTAGCACCCCTCGTGGTGGTTTGGGGGCAAAGCCCCTAGCGAGGTCAAGGGGCAACACCCCTCGTGGGGAATTGGGGGCAATTCCCCCAACGGGGTCGAGGGTAGTGCCCCTCATGAGGTCCGGGGGCAACACCCCTAGCGCATTCCCTATTGTGACATAGAGCAGGGTTGCACCCCCACCACCAAGCCCAACTTAAGGCCTTTGAAACCACATAAAACTTCTTGTCGCACACCATTTTACAATTTTATCACTTAAGGGAGAAATTAGGTATTTGGCACTTTTTTATGAAAAATATTCTCCCCAAGTGCTATGTGAGGAAGTGTGAGGTTCGTTCATGTATTTATAGGGAAAAATTGTGAGTTTTTTGACTACTTTTTTCAATTTGTTTTGCAATTTTTTTTGTGTTTTGCATTTTTTATATATCTGGCGAGCTTTCTTCATGGACTCGCCGAGTTTTGGCGGGTACTTGCCAAAAAATTGTTGAGTTTTAATGAAAAACTCATCGAAAAAAACTTTGCGAGTTAAAGTCAAAAAAACTCTTTTGGAAAAAAGACTCGCGAGTTTTCTTAGACTTGTCAAAAACTCGCCGAGGTTACCTCAATATGTAAAAGCTATGTGTTACCGGATTCGCTAGTATAGGCCCCGGGTTCGGGTCCGGTTCGAATCGGGTCCGGAATTCGGGTCCGGTTCCATACAATTCGCCCTGGGTCCGGAATTTGGACTGTGGGTTCGGCCAGGGTCCGGATCCATTACTGTGGGTCCGACAGGGTTCAAAAATTTCGAACCCGAAAGAATTTGCAACGAATTTTGTAGATTTTTCTTCGGTTCACTGGTTTTAATCTGTGCTTGGTTCTGAACGAGGTGTCTGCAGGGGTGTTCAAAGATTGCTCTAATGGTTTCAGACAAGGGCACGACATCCATTCAGTTCTCCACGCGACTGATATACAAAGCAGAGCACACTGCTCTAGAACCTGAATCGATGCAGTGAACACACCAAATTCTGCTAAGGCTGCTCTAGAACTCGAGTCGATGCAGATGACCCTACCCATACCCCGCGGAGAAGCTGTGGCATCGCTCCACCATTGTGATGCGTCGGGTCTCCTGCCTTTCGCCCACACTAAATAAAATAAATTTTCAATAAATAGAATAACTTCAAAATAATGAAATAATTAAAATTTTGTGGACTACTGAATATTATTAATGTTAAAATTAATTTAAATATAATTATAATGTATATATAAAATTAATTTAAATATAATTATAATGTATATATATTATATTGACATAGTTATAATGAAGAACCTAATTATAATGTTGACAAAATTATTATAATAATGATATATAAATATAATTTATTATTAATATTAAAATTTAATATTTATATTAAAATATTGATTGCAAATATTAGTATCGATATAATTATATTGTCTTCATACTAGCATATATATTTTAAATAAATTTATATAAAATACAATATAGAAATATACTTATGCAATAGAGTAGGATATCTCATATTAATGTATCTTCATACTTCTTATTAGTTATTACTTATATAATTTTTACTATGTTATTTGACTATTAATATGGTGGTGTATTCTGAACTTAAATACTGCTGCAAATATGTATATATTTCTGATTTTTATATGTTTTTGTATTACCGAACCCAAAACGAACCCAAACCCAAAAAAAAAATTTCCCGAACCGGCGAACCGGGTTCACGAACCCGAACCCGAACCCAAAACCGAACCGGTAACTTAGCTTAAAAGTGACTTTCAATGCCAGAAATCCTTATGTGCATCTCGTTGTCAAGATCTCTCACTGTATTCATCAGAAAATGATCATTCACCTACTTGAAATCCCATTCAGCTCGCAAAAACTCCAACTGTGGCAAGTATTCATGCACACATTGAAAGCCAAGAGTTCCAACGGTTTTCAAGGTTCTAAAATTTCCTTGGAATGCAGTTAGATAGATGAGATGAGAAACCATGAGAAACTCATGGAGTTTGAGAAATCCTGTGATTTGCTGGTGAAGAACTTCACTGATCAACATAGCCCATTCAAAATTAATGTATGTGAGGTAAATTAATTAAAATTTATCGCACACTAATTCACAAATTCCTCTCACAACCCTTCAATTAAATTCAAC
This sequence comes from Sequoia sempervirens, assembly GCA_007258455.2. Taxonomy (NCBI): domain Eukaryota; kingdom Viridiplantae; phylum Streptophyta; class Pinopsida; order Cupressales; family Cupressaceae; genus Sequoia; species Sequoia sempervirens. Next base: position 8,782 of record VDFB02011600.1, read on the forward strand.
TCCAAATGTCTTACTATTCTCTATAACTTGTACAACTGAGTTACAAATTTCAACCAGCCATCTTCTCATTCAAAAATACTGGAAAATAACATCAAAATTACAGTCGACCTCTTGGGTTGGGGCTGTTACATGCCCATTAAAATGCACACCAAAAATCAGAATATAAAAATAAGATTCACACACAAAAATCCAAGGTTGCCTGCAACCTCCACATCTATAATTCACAAAAACAAATACAACAACCTCTGAGGTTGTGGGCTTTGCACATGCCCAGGAAATGCAACAAATATGAAAATGAAAACCAATTGATTGCCTTCAGCAATCCAAGGTTGCTTCAAAACTTTCCCCTACAACAAATCAATCTCACAATAACCCAGTTACAAACTTCGTCTATGCAACTCTAGGAATCTTCAACACCTTGCACACCACTAAAAATCTGCAACAACACCTTCTTGCAGCCAACCTCTGGTATGCTATGCCCTAGTTTCTCCCTCTCCTCTTTCTGGAAAGACTTAAATGGTAAATGAATGAATTTTCTTTTTTCTCCCCTAGCTGGAATTTCATTTGCACCCAAATTTCATTAATTTGGGATGAATTTCATTAAGTTTCAGCCACTCCTTCCAAGTGCAACGAATTTTCCAGCAAATTTGACCCAATTTCCTTTAAAAATCATTAAAATATTCATTAAAAACAAATAACAACAACTTTCCCACTCCCAAGATGATTATGGTGCTTTTATTGAGATTCTACTTTTTACTAAAGAAAGCAAATCTTTGAATTTTCACTTCTGGGTGCCCACCTCTAGGTTCCTATTTTTTAGGACACTTGGAAAGAAGTTTTAAATTCAAAATTCAAAACAAATAACTCTCCAACAAGCCATATCTTTGTTTTGCTTTTCTTTCTTTTTTTGGCTTTTTTTTTTAATTATTCCCCACTCTCTCCAAATTCAAATTGGCCAAATTTTAAAAGAAAATTTGAAATTGCATTTACAAATAATTTCATTGCATTTCCACACACACAAAATTTGAATTTCATAAATAATATGAAATTCCACACCAAAAATGAACAAAACCAACTCAAACCTCCTTTATGGTGATGCAAGATTGTGCAAGGCCATGGATGCTCCTGCATCAGACACCCATGGTAACTGAAAGTGATCATATCACTTCTCCAATGGATATCCAAGATGAGTAATCTCAGCCTCAGATAACCATGTTGCATCCTCCATTGGTCTCCCAAACCACTTTACAAGATACTCCCAGTACTGCTTCTTCCTAGTGCTCCTTTTTACTCTTCTATCAAGAATTGACTCTATCTTTTCTTGATTAGATTTTGGTAAGACTTCTTGTTGCTGCTCCTTTGCTGTACTTTCACCATTTTCAATCTCATAGAACATTGTTAGATCAGCAACATTAAAAATTGGAGAAATATTAAGCTCACTAGGCAATTGAACTTCATAGGCATTACTAGAGTCATGTCTTTTCAGCACCTTGCATGGTCCAACCTTCTTCATTTTTAGCTTGTTGTAAGTGCCAACTAGAAATCTCTCCTTCCTCAAGTGCACCATCACATCATCCCCAATCTGAAACTCCTTATGCCTCCTTTTCTTGTCAGCACTTTCTTTGTATGAAATGTTCATTTTGCTGATATGTTTTCTCACCTCTTCGTGCAAGCCCTTCATGTGTTCTGCAAAGTCCTCTGCATCTGCACTCTTCTTACACTTTTGTCAATCTTGTTTAAATCTGAAACACCTATGGGGCTGCTTCCATAAACAATTTTAAAAGGAGATTTACCTATGCTTCTATTGACTGAGTTGTTATAGGCAAACTCTGCTTGAGGTATGACCAAATCCCAAGCCTTTGGTTTGTCTCCAACTAAACACCTTAGTGAATTTCCCAAACTCCCATTCACCATTTTTGTTTGACCATCTATTTGAGGGTGGTAGGTTGAGCAAAACTTCAAATCAATATTGAGCTTCTTCCACAAAGTCCTCCAAAAATAGCCCACAAACTTTGTATCCCTATCAAAAACAATGCTCCTTGGGAGCCCATGAAGTCTCACTACCTCCTTAAAAAATAAATCTGCAACATTCATTGCATCATTAGTTTTATGACAAGGAATAAAGTGTGCCATTTTAGAAAACCTATCAACCACAACAAATATGGAATCAATCCCTCTTTGTGTCCTTGGCAAACCAAGCACAAAATCCATACTTATGTCCTCCAATGGCCTCTCTGGAATAGGTAGCGGCTGATATAAACTTGTGTTTTGACTCACTCCTTTTGCTACTTGACAAATCCTACAATTTTGCACATACTTTCTCACCTCTTGCTGCATTTGAGGCCAATAATACTTCTCACCTACAAGTGCCAATGTCTTATCCATGCCAAAATGCCCTGCAAGTCCACCACTATGTTTTTCTTTGATTAGATTCAACCTCATTGAGCTTCTTGGAATACATAATTGATTACCTCTAAATAACATTCCATCTTGAATGAGATAGTCTAACCATTTTTTCCTATCAGCTGAAATAGGACTTTTACAAAATCTCCATGCCTCTCCAAAATCAAGATCCTCTTCATACAAATCTTTCAACTCTTCAAACCCAACCACCTCAACCTGCATCTCAATCAACAAGTTTTACCTTCTACTCAAAGCATCTGCAACCCTGTTAGATTTCCCACTTCTATGCTTCAAAACAAAAGTATAAGATTGCAAGAACTCAACCCATTTCATGTGTCTTTGACTAAGTTTACCTTGGCTACCCAAATATTGTAATGCTTGGTGATCAGTATATAAAACAAATTCCTTAGCCAACAAATAGTGTCTCCACTTTTTCAAAGCTTGCACAATAGCATAAAATTATTGATCATAAACTGAATACTTCTTTTTAGCATCATTTAACTTCTCACTAAAGTAAGAAATGGGTTTACCTTCTTGGCTCAAAACAGCTCCAATAGCACTACCACTTGCATCACAATCAACTTGGAATACCTTGTTGAAATCTGGAAGTGCTAAAACCGGTTGCTCGGTGATTTTTGCCTTCAACACATTAAAAATATTTGCTGCCCCTGAAGTCCATCTAAAATTTTTCTAATCTCCTCTCATGGTTTCAGTTAGTGGGGCACATATGCTACTAAATCCTCTTATGAACTTTCTGTAGAAACTAGCTAAACCATGAAATGATCTCACCTCGGTCACTGTCTTTGGTGTAGGCCACTCCAAGATTGCTTTCACCTTCTCTGGGTCCATCTTGATGCCCTCACTTGACACTACAAAAGCCAAGTATACTAATTCCTTCTTCACAAAGCTGCACTTCTTAAGATTGATCAGAAATTTCTCTTCTTTAAGCTTCTCAAAAACACATCTAATATGCATCAAATGTTCCTCAAGTGTTTTACTAAAAATAAGAATGTCATCTAAATAAACAATCACAAACCTTCCAAGAAACTCCTTCAAAACCTCATTCATAAGTCTCATAAATGTACTGGGTGCATTGGTTAGCCCAAATGGCATGACCAACCACTCATACAAAACTTCTTTTGTCTTGAATGCTATCTTCCATTCATCTCCTTCACGTATCCTTATTTGGTGATACCCACTCTTCAAGTCAATTTTGGTGAAGTATTCTGCTCCACTCAAGCAATCCATTATATCATCCATCTGAGGTAATGGAAATCTATATTTGATGGTAATCGTGTTTATTTCCCTTGAATCTATGCACATCCTCCATTCTCCACCTTTCTTTGGTGACAAAATAATAGGCACTGCACATGGGCTTAAACTCTCTTATCAAGCCTTTCTTTAACAAATCAGCAACTTGTCTATTTACCTCTTTAGTCTCTGTAGGTGACATTCTATAGGCTGCCTTGTTTGGAAAACTTGCCCCTGGAATCAAATCAATTTGATGACTAATTTTTCTCGCTGGCGGGAGTCCTTTAGGCACATTATTTGAAATGATCATCTTGAACTCTTGCAGCAAATCAACAACCTCTATAGGAACTTCATCTACAACTTCATTGGTAACTTTAGGAATAATAGCAAAACAAAATTTCTCATGCTTCATACCTTCAAGAAATCTTCTTGCATCAACTAAACAAACTCTAGCATTACCATAGACTTGAACATTCTCCTCCTTCAAATGTTTCAACTTATGCTTGACTCCATCTTTCACAATTGTGTAGGTGTTAGCACACCCATCATGTATGGCTTTTCAGTCATATTGCCATGGCCTTCCAAGAAAAATGTGACAAGCATCCATAGGGATGATATCACAAAGAATTTCATCACTGTAGTTTCCAACCTTGAACTTCACATTGCATTGCTCACTCACAAGTAACTTTTGAGCATCTTGCACCCAAGCTATCTGATATGGTTTAGGATGTTTTCTTTTTTTAAGATTCAACTTCTACACTATCTCTTCAGACACAAGATTGTCTGTGCTTCCACTATCCACAATAATGTTGCATACTCTTCCTTCACATTTGCATCTTGTTTTAAACAACTTTTTCCTTTGTATTGGTTCACTATAATCATTAAGGAGTGCTCTCCTTGTCATCAAAACTTCTCCTTCTTCTGCATCTTCAGATTGTGAGGAAGGTGCCTCTTCCTCTTCATTGACATTTGCTGTCCTTCCTTGATGTTCTCGCCTTCTTCTTGGTTTCTCTTCAGTGTGGGGGCAATCATATGCTCGGTGTCCCTCTTCTCCACATTTGAAGCAAGTTCCTTTGAATGGACCTCCACCAAAGCCACGCCCTCTACCCCTACCTCTGAAATTTTGTCCTCTTGAACTTTGTTCTTCATCATACTTCGCTGCCCTGCTGCTGCCCTCTTCACTTTTGTATCCCTTTTTCTGATTTTCTCCACTCTTGTAGGTTCTTCCACCCACCTTGACTCTATGTCCTTTTCCTTTTTGCTTGTTTTCAAACTTCTTGTTTAACCTCTCTTCAATTTTTAAGGTTGTTTGATAGGAATCCTCCATGGTTAAAAATATAATAAGTGACATTTCCTCTTGAATGCTTGACCTTAATCCACTAATATACCTTGCAACTTTTTCCTTTGTCACCTCTGAATGGCCAATTCTTATAAGAATTTTATGAAATTCTTCTGTGTACTCTTTAACTGTTTTGCTGCCCTGTTTCAGACCTTGCATTCTTTTAAGCAAATCTAATTCATAGTCTACTAGCATAAATTGTCTTTTAAGCTTCTCCACCATTTTGTCCCATTTGGTAATCTTTTCTTTTCCTTTTCTCCCCCTTTCTAATTGAATCTCTCTCCACCATATGGAGGCATGTCCTTTCAACCTTGTTTTTGCATATCTTACTTTGTTTGGGTCCTCTATCTCTTCAAATTCAAAATACTCCTCCATCTCATTCAGCCAATCTATTAATTCTTTTGGGTTTAGGCTTCCATTAAAGGTAGGTACATCCATTTTCAGTCTCTTTCCAATTTTTGTTAAAGCTTTCAACAGTGGGTCATTTGCAACTGCTGCAATTTCTTCTCTTTGCTGAGTATCTAAACTAGCATTCTCTGTGCTCTCATCTTCTTCATCATCACTTCTTGGGTCTCTATTTCTTGCAAATACCCTTCTTATTTCTTCTTGTAGAGCCTCAACTTGTCTACTCAAAGCTCTAAAATCATCATGCCTTACAAAATTCTCTCCTCTTCCTCTTCCCCTTCCTCTTCCTCTTCCTCTAGCAAACATGGTTGCACACCCACAACACACAGGCACTGGTGCAACTGCCTCTCTTCGGCAGTCTGTTACACACTCAAGATATTTTGGCTCTGATACCACTAATGTATGAGGTAAATTAATTAAAATTTATCTCACACTAATTCACAAATTCCTCTCACAACCCTTCAATTAAATTCAACTCCAAATGTCTTACTATTCTCTATAACTTGTACAGCTGAGTTATAAATTTCAACCAGCCATCTTCTCATTCAAAAATACTAGAAAATAACATCAAAATTATAGTCAACCTCTTGGTTGGGGCTGTTACATGCCCATTGAAATGCACACCAAAAATCAGAATATAAAAAATAAGATTCACACACAAAAATCCAAGGTTGCCTGCAACCTTCACATCTA
>VDFB02011601.1:0-51578 GCA_007258455.2 Sequoia sempervirens
ACCCTTGGCCAGGGCATGTACCGATTGCAGACTTCCTAGTGTGTTAGTAACTCTGACAAGGAGCTAAAGGAGTACCATTTCGACTGGTACACCGCTCGCCCACGGATGGACCCACATGGCCATGTCAGGAAAGCACTAGGGCAAGCATATGCCCATCAATATGTCATTGAATATTTTTGGGCCGACTTCCAAGATGACAAAGAAGTGCATGCAAGGCAATATATGTGCATGACTCTGCAGTTCCTGAGAAGAGTGCAACCATTTTCGGTGCCGGACCAAGTCAAGGAGGATGAGTCCACAATCATGCATTCGAGGTACCATGTGGTTGCCAACCTTTCAATACCATCGATTGACTAGGATGAACAAGAGGTCGATGACCTGGACACCATCACCTAGCCAATCTTAACTCGTACTAGGGAGTGGATCGATGGGCAGGTGGCTCATCTAAAGTGGAAAGGGGTAGTATTGACCTATGAAGGGCTCAAAAGTGAGCCAAGTGCCACGGAGGATGTTGCTACCACCACATCAATTGGTGGGACCTCCAAGTCTCCTCCCGTCACTAGGTCCTAGAAAAGAAAAGGAACAGAGACCGGGCAGTCTCCAGATCCCAAGGCCCAAGCAGAGAAAGAAACTGGAAACTCATCCCCCAAAAGGTTTAAACAAACAGTGGGTACAATAGAATTGTAGCCTCCCTTGGCTCTCCTTGCCCCTTCTATTGCACCGCCTGCCTCCCTGGCTATGGTCGCCGCATCCCTGTCGGTAGTGGACATTTCTGTCCACCTTGCCCCTTCGCCTCCGGCCAAGTCAATAATAGATGTTGACTCATCTTCCGCTATGACTTCTCCCCCTCCTCTGCTACTATGTCACCAATCACATCACTTCCTCTGGAAATAATAACATTGCCTATTCCCGCTGCCGCTATGCCTGAGACTCTTACACGACACATGCAAAACCTTCCCCCCTAAGCTCTCTCAGATATTGATGGATCCAACTCTCGAAGTAGCCCTTGTGCAGGTCCTTGCAATGGCTCAACCTTCACCACTGCCGATAGGGCCACCAGCTATGGAAGCCACAATGCAAATCTCAAAGGAGTTGGAGGAGCGAGAGCAGGAGGCTTCGAAGCCTATTGAGGAGGAAGCTGATGAGTACCACGAACACCTAGAGTACGAGCACTGAACCATCGACAGGGTGGTCTATGAAGAGGAGGAGACATGCTCCTCTAAGAGTGGGGGTGAGGAGGATGGCTCTGGCGCTAAGGTGATCATTCAGACCTTTGATGATGACCTCGAAGAGGAAATGGGGTAGCATAAAGGACGTTGGGGTAGAGATGGAAGGGTCACCACATGGTGAAGAAGGGCAGCCACCAAAAGAACAATAGATAAAGGATTTAATTGAGGATGAGACCCATGTTTCCAAATGCCTCGAGGCTGAGGGTATTGAGGAGAAGAAAGAAGAAGAAGCAACAAAAGAAGAATGTCCCATCCGACAACCATTAGTCAGGCTGCATGTCAAGCGCTTCGTGTTCGTTCACGACTTTGATGAAGAGGAGGAGGACACGGCCAAAGAGAAAGGAGAATCCCAAAAGGAAAAAGAGGCAAAAATCTTGCCCTTGACTGAGCAAGGTGAAGGCAGCCATGATTCACCCAAAGGGAAGTCTGTTGTGCCCTAATGGTTGGAGAAGCAACTTGAAAAGATGACCCCTATGCTGAAGGACCCAAGGGAAAGGATGGAGGCGATCTTGGCCCGAGCCCAAATCAGAATGAAGAAGGAGAAGAAGCCTAAGGTCTGATCCAAAGTAAAAATGGATGCTTCTGGTTCCCGAGCAGCATAAATTGCAACGCCTATGATTGGTCAGGTAGGGGTAAGTTATAATATCTCCACCATTGACTTGGGGACTACAACTAGAGAGCAGAAGGTCGAGCACCTTGAGGAGTCGATGGCCACAGTGGTGCACCTAATAAAGTAGGATAAAATCTCTAAGGATGAGCTCAAGGTGCAGGTTGCAGCATTAACAGATTATATACAGCAATGGTCCTCAGTGGATGATCTACCCACTACATCCATGGTTGCGCCTCAGTTGCTCTCCAAAGAGAAAATCAATAAAATAGAAAGAAGAAAGAACTTGGAGAAGACCACAGAAGACTGGTTCTGACAGGTCTCATACGTCAAAAACATGGGCATCAGCAGGGCTGGACGAACAGCCAGCAAGTTCTTGGACCTGATACAATCTCTGGAGAGCACAAAGAAGTTCTGCACCAATTTCCCCGCAACTTATGACTCCACCTTCCCGAGGATTGAAGCTATCCTTCGGATGCCTGAGGCCACATGGGAGGAGAAGCTAGAGTTTAAAAAAGAAGATCATTGGCTAATGGATGTATGGCATCGAGACTTTGACAACCGGAAGGAAAGGTTGGAGCAAATCTTGACCAGGGTAGATCCTGATATTGAGTGGATCAACGAAGTCCAAGCGAAATGTGCCTGATATCTTAAGTTGATGACGGGCTATGATATGCCCACTGTGGAGATGGACCCGGAGAAGATAAAGCCCTACTTCTAGGAGAAGATGAAGGATGGGATGGCCAGAGAAATCACAACAGAGTTCCTGAGGTTTGCTGCCCATGCCTTTGACCAATCAAAACTGTTCAGGGACTAGGGCTCGAAATATGATGAAGATTGGAAAAGGCTGGAAGAAAATGCAAAGGAGTGGAGCTACCAAGCATTACGGTGTGAAATCCTCGAAATAGACAAGCTCCAAGTGGTCATCCTCAAATACATAGAACACGTAGCTTTCGAGGGACAAGAGGATGGCCCATCCAAAGATTAAGACCTTCCTAAAGAGTAGCTATAGCAAAAAGACAGTAATCAGCTACAGGACTAAAGAGCTACAGTGCCATCAGCTAGAAGACGAAATAGGGAAGAGACAAGAATGCAATTTTAAATTATGATCTATTTGTGGGTAGGTGAAACCCTATTTTGCAATGAATCTTGGCCACACAATAAGAATGAATCTTTTCCATTCATTTGACTTTTGGAAGGCTATAAATAGGGCCCTCCTTTCATTTGTATAAGAGTTGAGTTGTTGTAAGGACATGCTACAGAAATTTATAAGAAAAAAACATTGACTTGGTCTATTTTCTTGGTTTCTCCCATGTTGCTTGATTCAATCTCCAATGTTAGATGTTTGACTTAGATTCTATTATTGTTTAGTTTGTTATCTTATTTCTTTGGATAGATCCTAGGAATGCTGTTGGGTGATTATGAAAATTCCTGCCATATTGATGATTTCTTTGTCCATACTTTTTGCTGTTTCCTGATGGTAGATAGCTGTGCAAAGTTAGCCTAGACTTGATTTTAAAGTTGCTCCAAAAATTTATCTTTGATTCATGCATATACATGGTGAATGAGGGATGAAAGATCTACAGACCTTAGAAGATAGCACAATTTCCATGATACTATGAAATCCCTGGTTAAGTGGGATATTGTTTTAAGAAATTGTCCATTGTAGGGACTCCATTGTCAGTATTCATAACTAGTTGCAGACTTAGGAACTTTTCCTTCCCTTTTCTTTTTCTCCTTGTTTTTAAGAACTGACCTATGCTAAGGTTCATTGCACATTGTAAAGCCAAATCCAACAACAAGATGGAGTCCAAGACTATTGTTTGAACCTACAGTTGATGCACAGTAACTTTCCATCCTAAGAACTCCATTTCAAGATCCAACTTCCATGCTTTGTGTCCATGCCTTGTATTTCCTATAAAACCGCCTTGTGATTCCAACAAATCACATCAAACTACTGAGGTATCTAAGCACTGTCATGACCTGACATCTGAGAGACCTTGGGATAGTGTTCTACAATCCAACTGTGGAGTATTGTCTTCCAAGAGAGGTAGTGCATCTACGTACTGCCTGTGTTGAGAAGTGCATAAAAACACCATCAACATATAGGAAAGCCACTCAAATGACTGCTAACTTGATCTGTAAGGCCAACATTGAAGAAATTTGAATTAGAACCCCACTTTTTCCCACTCAAACCTCAAAAATTTCTCAAATGGGACTCATTCACCATTCTGGTTGAATGAGTCCCACCTGGATGGGACTCATTCGCCCAATGTGGTAAATGGGTCCCACAAAGGCTATTATGCTTTTCAGAATGTTGGGGAATGGAAATTTTAAGCTCTCATGTTGATCTAGTTTGGTTTTTGTATGAAAATACACCTTGGGATGCATAATTTTGGGTCATAGGGGACTATTAATGATTATATAAAGTTCATAAATGCAAGGAGGCACAAAATCCAATGTGAAAGTATAAATAAATACACTTTACAACACTAAATTAAGGAAAAATTAGGTCTATTTAGCTTAGAAGGATCCTAAATCCCATGTGAATTTTAAAAATGCATTACAACATTAGATTTGGTCCACTTGATTTACAAGCCCTATGAATTTAATGTGAAAGTGTAAATAAATACATTTTGCAATATTAAATTAGGGTAGGGATAGTTTTATTTAGATTCAAAAGGGCCCAAGACCTAATGTGGATGTGTAGAACACATCACAACACTAGATTAAGGTGATATTAAGCCAATTGTTCATTAATTATTCCCAAATCAAGCAAGGAAAAAGGCATACTTTTTTAGTGTCCATAGCTACATAACCACACTAGCTCAACAACATGCTTGATGTACTATGCCTTTGACATGATGATATGATATTTGATTTTTGTAATAAAAATTTAATATTCTACCCTTCAATTCCTTTAAAATGGTGTATAATGCTCTTGTGAAAATTCTCTAATGATAACTTGAACTTGCTAGGTGAAACTATGTGAATTGGCCTTGTATTTATACTAAGTCTAAGGTTTAACTCTGAAATTCAATTAACACAAGCCAACATCAAATCTAAGATTGAAAATCATTAAAATTCCACCACAAATAAATTTAAAAGGGGGTGTCCTAAGTAAGAAGGACTATTCACTACCTTGGATGAATGGGTCCTAGCACAATTTTCTAGGACCAAGCTTTGGGGAGGGGAAATATTACTAAAATTCCATCAAAAATATGTAAAAAAATAAGGTCCTAGGTAAGGAGGACCCATTCTCCACCTTGAGTGAATGGGTCCTAGCACAATTTTCTAGGACTCAAACTTTTCCCAATTAACTAACATTATGCCATATTATTAATGAGTGTCAAGATAAATCCTTTGAAAAATGCAATAAATAAGGCTTGTATTTGAATTAAAGGGGAAAATTAAGCTTTAATTAACCTCAATCAATTAATGAATCCCTAGATTAGTGTGAAAGTGTAAGAAAGTAGTTTACAACACCCTAAATAAGGCACAATTAAGTACATTTTATCATTAATTATTCATTCCCAAACTAAGCATGAAAAAGGGTTACTTTTTTTTACCCTACATTTTTCCCCCACTTTAGTGAGAGTTTTCCCCCATGAAAAACTCACACTATAGTACACATTCAAGAAACTTAAATATGGAACAATGACAAAGATACGGGTATGTGTAGGATCAACATGGAAAAAACATGCCCTTAAGTGGCAAAAAAATTCAGAAAAATTAGAGTTAGGAAACTTGACATAAAAATTTGAATAAGTTATGTATATTATTTCAAAAATATGTAAGAATAGAATTTGTAGAAAATTGAATGTAGTTTCTAAACTACTTGATTTGTTTAAAAAAAATTTGTTTGGTGAAAATTTGAAATTTCAATGTAGTGGTACTTAAATTTCAAGGAAAAAATAAGTAGGTGTCTGTCTGACCACCCTAACCACAATAAAATGATAATATTTTTTTATAAGATTTTAGATATAAGTAGAGGACTCATGCCCTGATGTGATGCATATTTTTTTGCAAATTTTTTCCACTAGTAAATAATTAATTATGAATTTTTTATTACAACTTTTAAAAAAATATAAAAACTTGTATGTCTGACCACCTTAACTTGGTCAAAACTTCATGAAATTCAATTTTCCTTTTTTTAATCCTATAGTATGCGAAGCATAGAATGTGACACATATTTTGGATTCAAAAAATATGATACCGTTTGAAAGCTATAGATGTTTTTCAATCAGCCTATCAATTAGGACTTTAGTTGTAATTTGAATAGAAAATGAATAATAATTACTTATTAAATTCAAAGTAAAGCATAATTTATATCAGTGGAAAGCTGAGAATCTCCTTTAAAAACCCTTTTCATTTCATCAATTTTGGGTAAAAAAATAGTCGTCAGCCACATGTACCCATCATATTGCCACATTTTGGCCCATCATGATCTTGCACATACCCATACATAGGCATACCCTATCAAATACCAATAAAGAGAAACAAAGGATCAAGATTTGATCATTCCAACACAATGTGGAATGTGGTTGTTTGTATGTAACAAGGATCAAGCTTTGATCATTACAACATGATTTGGAACACATCTAGGCTATTTTTCCATAACAAGGATCAAGCTTCGATCATTCCAACATGATGTGGAACACATTTAGGCTAATTGTCTGTAACATGCATGCTCACTTTGGGGTAGTGGAACCTCAAGCCATCCACTAGGTGAGTTATCCGAATGATATGGAAAATGATAGAATCATATTAGCCTCCCATACCATACCAAAGTTATCCTCCTGACAACTTTGATAAGGCACCAAAATTCTATGCTTTTGTGAATGCTTTTGAATGTTATGTCTATAAGTTTTTGTTAAAAGAGGATTGTGTTGTATTTGTGTAAGGCCTTCTTCTTAGTGAACATTATGCCTGATGTCTCCAAGAGAGGAAAAGTTAAGAATATCATATCGCCACTTATGCTATGTCTCGTTCACATCATGCCACTAAGGAAAATTGTATGCATAGAAATATCATGTTCTTGGAGGACATCAAACACAATGACACCAAAAAGAAAAGGCCACATCACAAGAAAAAAAGAAAATCACACCATGAAATATCCAAAATATCGAAAGATGTCATCAATGTACGTCCCCAATTTAAAGTGGTTGCTAATACCATTACTGTGAGAAACTACTTTAAAGTAGCGAATATTTACTCCTAAGAAATAAGAGATTTTCTTGAAAAACCCAAAGCCAAGTCATATGTTTTAGAAACAAAGCTATCATGAATAAGGGGTTACCCCCAAAAATACAATGCTAAACCTAGTAAGAAAGTGTGTCACATGCAATCCAACTTAAGGCATGTCGTCCACATCCCAAGCTTGCTCTTATATATTCATGGAAGGCGGTCAACTAGCCAAAAGAGATAATTGACAAATGACATACAAGGACAAGGCTACCTAAGCCCTTTCCCCCACTAAGTGCAAGACAAGGATAAGCCAAGATGATTGATGATATACTTCTCCTTGTGAAAAGGAAATGATTTTGTAATTAATGTAAAACATGCAATAGTGAGTATGTTATGATTCTACAACAATTACATTGCAAGGAGCAACAAATATTTTTATTGATTATAATGAGTAGACAAAGTATCAAATTGATTCCTATCAAATGAAATGTTCCCATATGTAATATCTATTAGTTTAGGATGTACCAAAGTTTAAGTTTTCTTGGATGAATCTTTTATAAGAGTGTTGATATTGATTGAAGGCTTGTTTATTTCTTTTGAGGTACAATGTTAGTCATTTCTTGCATATTAGGCTCTATAGGGACACAAATACCTTGTTCTCTAGTATCACATCCTTTTCCACTATAACCAAGTTGTTTCATAGGTTCATTAACTCTTCCATAAAGATTTTTAATTTCTTTTGGATTCAATGGTTGTTCATAATCAACTTCATCAAGGTTTTCCGTGTATGTTGTATTTTCTTATAAAGTGGTTGAAGTGGATGCTTTTGACTTTTGTATTGACATTACTACTTTTTCTTTTCCATTTTTAGACTCTTTTGGTATGATTTTGTATTCTCCCATGAATATAGGTATGAAATAAAAGGAATTCCAAGAATCTTCCAATAGCTTTGTGACTTCTTCAATATGATTTTCTTTTTCTTTCTCGACATGCAAACAACTTTTACATTCAGAGTTGGCCTTGATTGCATACACTATAATGTTATATATGAGCAATGGTATTATAACTCATTTGTTGTAAAATGTTATAATTATCGAGTTTCCTTTTAGGTGATTCTAAGATAAGGATAGGTTTATTTTGAACTTGCGGTTGTTGTGAGGGTGGATAAACGATAAGTTCAGGCTTGGGATATTACTTGAAGAGATGTCTAAGGTGCATAAAATCAAAAGTATTTTCCTTATTTTCATGATCTCTTATTGAGGGTGAGTCTAATGTCACTTCATCACCTTCATCTAAGGAAGCCACATTACTATTGTTGGAAATATATGTGCCAATGTTATCAATTTCTCAGACCATGATATCTTCTCTAGTAGGGGAGTTTTTAGGAGAGCAACAAACTAGATATTCCTGAGATTCAATAATTGCTTCTTCTAAAATGACTTCATCAAAAGTAAGGGAGTTATAAATAGTTGGATTTTCTTTCTTATCAATGATGGAATTCTCTTGTTCACTATGTTTTCCCTAGAGGAAGGGAGACAAATAACATTCTCATAAATTTCGTTGGTTTGATCCTCTAACACCAAAATATCTTCTTCATAAATAGTAGAGATATAAGGAGAGGGCCAAATTTGATTGTTATGATTGTCCATGATTTCATCCTTGTTTTCTAAGTTCTCATTCTCTCATGCCATAATATCTACTCTAGTGGGAGAGCTTTTAGGAGAGGATAAAACAAGATGTTGATCACATTCCATGGTTAGATTTTGTAAAGTATCCTCATCGCAAATAGGAGAGAAATTAAGAGAAGAATAATTATGTGTTTCAATCTTACCAATGATTGGATCATTTTGTTTGAATAGACGTTTCCAAATGTTAGGGACATTAGGAAAGAGAGAAAGAATGCTATAACTCTCAATCATTGGATCTCTTAACACTAACATATCCTCTTCATAAATGTCTTTTCCATTATTGTTCATGATTGTATCGTCTTTCACTAAAGAATTTTCACAAGTAGGGAAGGTGTTGGGAGATGAATGGAGACTAGGTAAATTAGTGTCAATGATCTCATCTTCTTGTTTCACAATATCTTCACAAGGAGGAGGAGGGAGGGACAAAAAAAAATTAATGATTCTCAAATGATTGTATCTTCTTTCACCAAGATACCTTCATCAATAATAGGAGATGTATCGGGAGAAGGAAAACTATGATCTTCAATATTTTTTATGTGTGTATCTTCTTCTATCACATCATTCCCACAAATAGGCAAGATAGGAGTGGTTTTGAAATTAAGGAGGGTGTCAATATTTTCACTCTCTTGCACTAAGAGACTCTCATAACTAGGAAATGTATTGAATGAATGACTAAGGTGCTTATTGACTAAATTTTTCTTTGCAAACTTGGAAAAGAAAGACACTAAAATTTGTGAAAATTAATCTATACAAACTTAATGACGTAGAATGAAATGTGTAAATGCAAGTTTTAAATTCTAAACAAGGTAACCGTATCATAGAAAAAGGGACCCTTTGCTTGACATGGGATTAATTCATGATAAAATAGACTTAATGAGGTCTTAATCTAGTTTTGTGAAGTATTTTATGCATCCAAAATAGGTCTTGGACCCTTGAAAATGAAATAACATGCTTTTAATGACATCTTGTAAAGGTGTTGAAAAGTCTTGTAAAGGACTTTCATGCTTTTCTAGACTTAATTAACCTATTTCTCCCTAATTCAACATTATAAAATATGTTTAATAACATTATTACATCAATCTAGAAGTTTCTTAATGTAAATATAACTCTAAATTAGTGTTGTAGTGTGATTTACACATTCAAATTGGTTTTTGTGCCCGTCCAGGCTATGTGGACCTAATTTTAGCATTGTAAAGTGTATTTAATCACACTTTCACATTGATTTATGTGTTCCAAGCCCTATTCAACATTTACATCATCACTAATAGGCCTTAATTGACCCATATTGTGCATCTTGAGGCATAATTTGATCAAATACCCAACAAAATGGCATTTTAGACCTTATTTCCTAGTTCCTTGCTTTCTTAGGTGTCAGAATGGCCCATGTGGGAACCATTGACTATTCATGGTGAATCGGTCCCATCCAAGTGGGACCCATTCACCATGTTTTTGATAAAAGGGATAAATAGGTTTTACAAGGACCCAAAACCACAAACTAACATTACAAACAAAGACCAAAACAAAGGTCCAAAAGACAAAAAGGCTGCCAGAGAGATAAAAACTAGCTAAAATAGATAGTCGCAAAAATTCGCAAACAGCCATCAGAAGGCCAGTAGACAGACAAACCGGGGCCCATCCACAACTAATCCATAGTCTTCAGAAGCTCGTCAGCAACCTCTTCTAGCTCCACCATATCCTGGACCCCCTCCATGAAAATCTGAGTCATATTTGGGGTAGACAGGGCTTTTCTTTTCATAATTGATCTAGTGTGCCTAGACACCCCTGCGTCCTCATCCTGGTATTTCTCCTTATCTAAGTCAAAAATCAGCACTCTGTTTTGGGTTTTCTCAACTCTTTCAGTAAAGGCTTTGATGATTAATGAATTATGTTTGGCTATTCTACAATTCTGATTAGCAATTTCTTTCATGGTTCCTTTAATTTTATCAAGATCATTTTCAACAGCACTGTCCTTTTGCATGCTAGCCTTTGCAAAGGTATTCTTCTCCACTTTGAACTGTATTAGCCCAACAACTTTGGCTTCAATTTCCCCAACTTACTATGAAGAGATAGATTTTTGGTCTTCAACTCACTGATTTCATAAAATAACCATTTGGGAGAATTAAATTGGTCCTCAAAGCATCTCTTGGTAGTTCCAATGAAGTCAAAAGGGGGGTCACAATCAAAATTGACACCAAAATTAACTGACTCCACACCTCTGGGAGGGCTACTATTCTTCTTTTGAATATTCTGGGGGGAAATAAATGGGTCCTATCTGGCACCATTTTGACCTTTGAATGGGAAATAAATTGAATTTTGAATTAATTTTGCTTCATGTCAGCCTCTGATGAGGTATTATTGGGTACTAAGGCACAATTGTTTATAAATAAGTGTTTTATCCTCATTTTACATCCAAAAACATCTAACAACTCAATACACATTCATTATTCATTATTCATCCATCAATCTTTCACTCCAAGTCAAGCAAGTTAAGGTTTCTTCATTAGAAGTCATCAAGCTAGCTTTCTAAAGAATTCAAGGGATGAATCTTCATGTACTATTGTTGAATCTTCAAGATAAAATCATCATGACAAGGTAATCATCTCCATTTTTGTACGTTTCATTACTTTATTTCATCACTTTGGTTTAATTACCTAAACGAGGTTTGACCAAGGCAAACCCCCATGCCTTAACATTCAAAATATCTCTCTTAAATTGTCTTGTTTGTTTGTAGATTTAGGACTCTTGGAAGCTTAGGAAACATTTAAGATTGCATTTCAAATTCATTCAAGTCACCTCTTCATCATTCAAGTCAAAACATCAATAAAAAGTCACTTTCAAACTCGAATCCAACATTTTCAGAAGCAAAGACATGTAGGAGATAAAAGTACAGATCTAACTCCACAGAATCAACTCCTGATTTTGTAGATTCTTGTAGGTGGAATAATTTTCCACCCATGGCAAATGAGTCTCATTTTTAGGCCTGAAAAGTAGTTTTCTCATATTTTAGCTCCCGATAGTCAGAAACAGGTTTCTAGAAGATTTCACCAGAACTAGGACTAATTTGGCATGCATGGAGAATCAGTCTTAGTGGCCATTAACAAAGATTTCTAAGACATTACAAAACCTTCCAGTTACATCAATCTACCTCTAGGTGCACTCTGTTCAGTCTCATCAATTTTTGTTTCCATTTGCTTAAGTTTCTAGTTCATCTTTGCATTCAACACTGTGTTTTCCAGTACTTTTGTATTAAATCAATTTGCATTCTTTAGTCTACATTTTCATTAATTTTTCAACATTAAGATACATTCAAACACTCCACAATTTCTTTTCATTCTTCCATCCTTTATTCTTGAGTGTTAACATCATGCATTTTGGCCCATTTTCTCTTTCCTTCTAGGTGAAAGATCCTAGGAGGAGTTAAGAAGGATTTGAGAGCCAAAGTCATTCGTTATAATAACTTACTGATTCACTATGCAATAATCTAAAAATGAAATATTCTAAATGTAATTTTGAATTTTGATAATGCACTAAATGAAGCAAATTAAGCTTGATTTATTGAATTTAAGGAAACAAAAAATCAAAAAAACTGAAACAAAAATGTAATAGCAACAAAAAAAGCATAAAATATAGATTTTTATATTTGAGAAACCTAGATCATCACCTGATCAGGGAATCATTCACCACATTGGGCGAATGGGTCCTAGATTAGGTTTTTTGTACTCTTTTTACTAAATTTTAAGCTTTTTTTGATGAATTTCAAATTTAGGTCTATAACAATAATATTCAGTTTTAGATTTCTAGAAATTTATTATGAAATGCAATTTGAAAAGGTGATGAAATGATGAATTAAAAAACCTAGTTTGATATACAATTTTATTTTATTTTCAAATGTAAATTTATGTGATCTAAATGATATGCAAGATGACTAATTTTATTTTATTTTGTATTTTTCAAATTTAAATAATGCAATTATAAAACCCTAGATGAGATGAAAAAATTATGCAAACTAGGACACCCTAAATGATATCTAATTCAATGTCAATAAGCTAGAATGTTCAATAAGCTAGGTTCACCAAAATGAAACATAGAAAAATAGGGTTTATCAAAATGAATGAATGAGATGATGAACCACAATTTTTCTAAGGTTTCACTCAATTATGAGGGCTAAAATGCATATTTATAACAATCATAAATCAATCCTAACTATTATGAAAACAATAAGGGAGATTTTGAAAGGCTGAAACAATGTGTACCTTGCTAAAAAAGTGTTGTTTTGAGGTTATTGAGGACTCATTCACTGTATAGGTGGCGAATGAGTCCCTATTAGGGTTTTTGAAAACTAAATTCTAGGTTCTATTCTTCAATTTTTGCAATTCCAGCTCCCAGGTGACTAGCTTCTGAAAGTCTAAAATAAATTTTGTAAAGCTCTTTTCGTGATCTTGCAAAGTAGATGAAAAATTTGCAACTTTTTCATCTTTGACAACTTTACTTCAATCTTGTTTTCCACTTGATCTTCACCCTAAAAATATACAATCACACATCAAAGAGGAGAATTTTTTTTTATTGTTAGGGAATAGATGTTTTCCTTGGTCAAACCATGTTTAAGTGATTAAACCTTCTAATGAAATAATGAAATAATCAAGTATGAACATGAAACATGAACAATGATACCTTGGATGATGTCTCAAAATTTCAATCTACAATATAACATGAAGTGGCCATGAAGAATGTAGATCTTGATCCTGAATTAGATGTGTAATAATGCTTAACATGAATCTTGAATGCTACATCAACAGACTAGCTCAACAACATGCTTGATGCACTATGCCTGTGACATGATGATATGAATTTTTTTTTTTTTAGACTGCAGGAATCGGGTAGCACGACCCCCTATAAACTGCAGTGCGCCTGGTAAACTTTTTAACGTGACCGACGGTGCTGGCGCGACACACCCTCCGGTACCAAGGGACGGGGGAGACTAGAACTCGTGACTAACAGAGCCGCAACAGAATTACTTAGCCAACCGAGCTAGGGCCCCTGCCCATGATGATATGATCTTTGATTGCTAGAATAAAACTATAATAATCTACCCTTCAATGCCTTTGAAATGCTCTATAATGCTCCATAACACTCTTGTGAAAGTGCTCTAATGATAAGTTGAACTTGCTAGGTGAAACTATTGTTAGAAATTAGTGCTTAACATAGTTTAGTTAAATAAATAAATTTAGTTTTGGTAGTTATATTCATGTAATTAGCTTCATATGAGAAACATGGACTTATAATGCCAATACTTTGTAATAGTTTTGTAGTGTAATGTGAATGACTGAATTGTGATTCAAGAGCAATCTTATTTTCTTATCTCTCATTTCAATATGGGATCAGAGCAGGTTGCTTGAACTCTCTGTTTTCCTTCCATCCATTTGTCTTTCATCCAAAGCAGCTCATTCAAGGGCCAAGCAGTGCAAACCATGTGTAATAGCCATTGATGTCCGTCCACCATTCTTGCATTTTGTTAACAAAGGAGTAGTGTAGACCACATGCAAATCTATGACATTCATCACTCATTTTCATTTTTTCTCCCTTTCCATCTTGGTCACTCCTTCCATTGTTTTTCCTCCATTTTGTTCATGTTCATTTTCAAAATCTAGAAAATAAAAAAAAATCAATTTTAAATTTTTTATCCTCCAATCCGTTGCAAAAGATAGAATAAAATATTGATGTAGAAGTGAGTTCTTCTTATCATAGTGATTCAAACTATTGGAGACATTCAATATATTATTGGAATTCATTATTATCATCAGTACAGATTGATATCACTAGTAGATTAGAGAATCGCTTAGAGTGTAGTACATTTAATTGATATCATTTTCCTTGGACACTTGCTAATATATGCCAATTGAATATTTTCTATTGTTCAAGGGAGCATTATATAACTGCAAATGTTTGATAGTGTTAAATGATGAAATGAGATGTGACATCAAAACTATCAACCGTATCATTTTATGAAGGAGATATTTGTATCATTCATCAAGGGCATATTACAAAGGAGTGGAAATATAAATTGGGAACTATTCATATGATTATCACTTTTCTTACTTAGTCTGGTGCATTCCATATTTTTGTCAAGCCCATTTCTTTGAATGTGTTAGTTGTTAATGTTATTATTGGGTGATTTAACTGTATCTATTCTTTTTAATGTGTTAGTCATGAATCTTAGTATTGGGTGATTTAACTATCTTTTTCTTTGTTGATAATCTATGCTAGAATCATATTCACTCAAAAGTTTTTGGTCAAAGAGTTATCAGTGAATATGTTACTACAATCAAGATTTCAATATGTTGTTAGCATTTCTCATCAAAGTCTGAACACATCTGGATGAGGCATCTATACAAGACCGATTGAAGTTATCAGGTGAGATAAATATTAAAAAGAAAAAAAAGCCAAGGGCAACCATCAATATGTTATATCATAGTATAAAGGGCTCCTATGTTAGAACTAAAGGGGTGTGTTAGAAATTAGTGCTTAACATAGGTTAGTTTAATAAATAGATTTAGTTTTGGTAGTTATATTCCCATAATTAGTTTCATACAGGAAAAATGGCCTTATAATGCCAATACTTTGTAATATTTTTGTAGTGTAATGTGAGTGACTAAATTGTGATTCAAGAGCAATCTCATTTTTCCTCTCTCATTTCAATACATATGTGAATTAGCCTTGTATTTACACTAAATCTAAGTTTTAAGCATGAAATTCAAATAACACAAGAAAAAATTAGATCTAGGATTCAAAATCAATAAAATCCTACCACAAATAAATTTAAAAAGTGGTGTCCTAAGGAGGACCCATTCGCCACTTTGGGTGAATGGGTGCTAGTACAATTTTCTAGGACAAAGCTTTGGGGAGGGGAAATATTACTAAAATCCCATCACAAATATGTTAAAAAAGGGGGGTCCTAGGTAAGGAGGACCCATTCACCACCTTGGGAAAATGGTTCCTAACACAATTTTCTAGGAATCAAACCTTGCCCAATTAAATGTTATCCCGTATTATTAATGAGTTTTTAGATAAATCCTTCAAAAATTGCAAGAAATAAGGCTTGGATTTGAATTAAAGGGGCCAATTAAGCTCTAATTAGCCTCAATCAATTAATGAAGCCCTAGATTAGTGTGAAAATGTAAAAAAATAATACTTTACAACACCCTAAATAAGGCATGATTAATTACATTTTATCATTAATTATTCATTCCCAAAATAAGAGTGAAAAAGGGTTACTTTTTTTTTATGCTACAAGCACTATAAGGACAACTCTCACATTAGAGAATCCCAAAATACTCTTCTTTGATTCATTTAAATGCCTTTTTTGCATATCATAGCAGTGATCTATAACTCTAGTTGAAGGTGCTATAATAATTAGACTCTCTACAATCTACAAAATGAAATACGCATGACCTATTTAGAAATACCAAATTGGATGTCACCCTATAAATACATGACCTTTAATACAAGAGTCTCAACCTTTAGAATTTATTCTTTCAATGGGGTCTCATATTTTATATACATGCTTGCACCATATAATTGGATATAAAGAAGTGTGAAAGGTTCAAAGTCAAATAATTGAATACTTGCACCCTTAATATGAATATGTTTTAAAGGATATATGCATAACAAAGAGGATTGAAAATTTAAGAGAGCGAGGGACAAATCTAAGTTTAATATTTAATTAATATTTTGTTTTACTTTTTAAAATTATTTATATTTTAAGAATATTAGTAATTTATTACAATTAAATAAGTTTATGAATTCATATATTAATATCTTATTTGAAAATATTTTAAATTCTTATTAATAAGTTATAGATATGGTGTCTTTTAAGCTAAGTCAAGGTATAAATAGGGAGTTTTCAAAGGAATGTTAACTCTGGACAATATTTTAAATATAGATATGAATGTACAAATTCATTCCAATGAAAAAAGAGAAACACAAATTAGCATATGGACAAAGGTTATAAGTTAGGTCTTATAGAGTCAACTCTCACGAATCAAAGGTTAAGAAAAAATTATAATTCTAGGTATACACAAGGAGCATTTTAAAGACTAGATAATATGAAATATGAAAACATAATTTTTTTAAAAATAGAAAAACTTGATCATTAGTCTCTAATACCAAATGTGATTTCATTTAAATCCTATTAAAGTTGTTTAAGTATTAGTAATGGATTTTTAGATATTTTTATTATGTAATATTATTGAAATAAATGTGAAATTAATGTCAACTACAAGCATGTGACAACTAGATGGTTAGCACAATATATATAATAACACCTCTATATAGATTTACAATATTAACACCAAAATCAAATAAATAATGTTACCAATATTGTCAAATCAATGGTTCTCAATACTTATTTGAAAGTCACAAAGAGCCTGCTATTTAGCACTCAGAGGAATGGTTATAGGTCTAGGATTTTCTTGGTATAAACACCCCTAGAGGAATCAAGTTCTTACAAAAAACCAACCTACCTTCATGGCATAAACATAACCCTATCCAGGACACTCTCGAGTTTATGCTATACCTTGAGTTGGAAACACCCTTCTGAGCCCCTTTTGAAAATGTTTCAATACCTGCATATGACTTTAACCTTCACTCCTTTATGCCCTTTTAATTTCTCATTCATTTTTCTCTTCTCTCCTTGAATGTTTTTCTCAAGTCTTAGATGAATGACTTATATATGATTTTATTGGATGATTTCAAAAATATCACACCCTTTCACAAAGGTTGTATTTATTAATTATGTAAATATGTAATTATTCTCCCACCTTTTTAAGAGAGTACTTATACATATCCTTTATTAAATTTTTTTTTTTAACGAAAGGATCATAATAGCCATTATTTTTCTATCCCCCTTTTAATTCTAAAGGGTTCTTTTCCATCACTTTCTCTTTGGGAAAAAATGTCACATAACAATTAAGCTCAAAGATGGAAACTAAATTTGAATGTCTACATTTTCTTTTCATAGTTCAAAGCCTAAATGAAAATTACTAGGACTTGAAGTTGGGGTGAGCGATTAATTATTTTATCTTACAACCTAATCTGTAATGTTTGAGGTGTTACAAAATGTAACAGGCTACACTCCCACCTCTTACGTTTGAACCAAGGAAGTTCTGATAGTTGTAGGTGGCTTCAAAAACTATCTCCTCTTCCTCCTATATTAGCTTGCATTTGACTTAGTGACCTTGATTTAAGATAATTGAAGTCTAGTGTTTATCTCACAATTCATAGGACATTAGTGTACTTGTCAAGTGTGTGTTGGTTGATCTTGTCCTCCTTGTGTATGGAAATTTATTTTGTGCCTTATTTTTTGTGGCTTGTATATCACAAAAAAATAATCCTATTTTATTCTATAAATAACTTTGGGGAAAACTAGAGGATTACACTTGATGATGCATCTAATGCAATGAATTTCCCGATTGGTTCAATTAGTTACTCAAATGACGATAATAGAAAACTAGCATGTGCTAATTTGAAATAAAAAGGTTCATATGTCATGATTGGCCCCAATTGTGTACTCAATTAAATTAACTGCCCAATTAATTTAATGAGATGAATAATTAGGAATAAATGATGGAAAATTTTACTAGTTTAACCTATTTGAATTCAAAAGCCTTCCTTACAACGAATTCAAAACTTAGACCAATTTATTTTTTTTTCGGTTCAATTGAATGCTTAATCACAACTAATTGATCCCAATATATAATAATTCAATATACTTACATTTGTTAGATTTAACTAACTACACTTATAGATGGATGTTGATTGGATAGTTAATTTTAACAATCAAATTTAATTTCAAATAATATATACAATAGACATCCTAATGTGTTCTTTTTTAATGTGAAATGTAAACAATGACAACTAATTATTGTAACAAAAATTGTATAAAAATCCATTTAATAGCAACAGTGTATATTTTATTAGCCGATAGGCTATTATAGGTGAAAATTCAACCAAAAAAATCTCACTGTCTGATATTCCAGTTGGATTCTCACTTGAGACAGGTCGACGACATTTTTTCCCTGCAGAAGGTCATTTAAGTTTCATTGTGCTCGCCATCAGCAAATTCCCATATTTCATTGAGGCATGGCCATTCACCCTTTTTTGGCATCACCAGGTATGGGTGGGAGCCGTTCGCGCCGTTCTACACCACTCCCCTGGTCTGCGTGTTGTTGCCTGGCATTTACAAAGTCACCAAATACTTGTGCGATAATAAATGCAGGCTGCTTTAACATGGCTTCAAACTTTACTGTTTGTGTGCAGCGAACAAGCAAATTTGCTTCATTTTTTAGGAAAAACGGGATAAGAACAGTGGGACGCGTTAAAACTGAAAGAGAACGACTTCTAAAACAATATTCCATTGGGTTGTGGTGGCTTGCGAGAGCTGGAGAGTGGCATTTTTTTGTTGCTTCTAACTAAACGCATCATTCTATAGGAGATTCAAGTGTTAAAGAAGGTTGTGAGTATTGGCTCTTGTGTTGCTGGGCGTCCTCTTTAATTTCAGGCTGAGATATCTACAACTTCCCAATCATTTTGTGCTGCTAGCATATTGCAACTGAGATTTCAGAGTGTTATTCAGGTCACTAACTCCAGGTTCCTTTCTTGCACTTACCAGTTAGTGTGTGCAGTCCTACTCATCATTTCTCAGTCAAATCTGTAGATGAATCTTCTATGTATTGAAAGTTATTAATCATGCTTTTCCATTGAATGTTGTTATGTATGAAATGCATAGTATGGGTTAACCAAGGATTCAATGGATGAAGTTCATATTGGTTTCAGTCACTGAATCTTCTCTTTCGGTCATCTCTTACTATTGTCCATTATTTGCAATAATAAACTGGGTCCTTTCCATTTGTAATCAATCTGGCAGCAGATAGTAATTTCACCAACCTGTGAACCTTCCTGTGTTGTGTTGTATGATGCTTCCAGAATTGGTTGATTCATGAGCTTGAGATATGACTTTCATCATCCTTCTCACTGTTGCTTATTAATTGCCATCTAAAAATAAATTAAAAAAAACTACAACCTAGAGCCAAAGTCCTTAGGGCTGTCAGAAATGGAGTTAAGCGTGATTTCTATGTGGCCTTAATTTCATCAACTACTTTCGGGCAGAATTTTGCTGTCCAAGATGCCTATGATGATATCTTGGCCAAACCGAGAGATAGGCAAAAGCCCATGGTTAGCGTTGAGTCCCAAAATTTTAGGGGAATGCGTGGTATCCAATGTTCCCTCTAAACCGGGGAACGAAAATAAATGGCCAGGCATGTCCTCCAGTGTTACAAGTTTAGTCTCTGTCAGCATCGCGCTATAACCATCCATGATAGTGTCATAAACGTAGAGGAACAAATCATCCTCTGCATCTACTCCTTTAACTATTTGTAGGATTGATTGATACCAACCCACGTGTGTATTGAATTCAATAGGAATGGAAGCTTTGTCCATGTGCCCAATGTAAATTGACGCACGCTCTCCTGCACTCAAATCACAACACTCACAACCAGACCCAGCCCCAGCTATGAACATGATAACCAGAAAACAAAAAGTCCTAATTTCCATCTTTACTCTTATGGGTTACTCCAACTCAATATGCATTTCAATCGATGTAACTCGGTAGCATTTATAACATTTCCTAATTATTCAAACTCCACTTTTTGCGGAATGGTTGGTTAAAAAAGTTTTCTCAAGGAATGATTGGTTAAAAAAAGTTGTGTTATTGCAAATAAAGCAAATTAATATCCTTTTTAAGGAATCATTTTTCATTGTTTTACTAAATTTGAAGGACAATTTACTTGCCAAATGTTATTTGTTCTCTATAAAAAAAATAAAAGAGTATATCTCTACTTTCAGTTGTGAGTTTCTTTTATTTGTATCTATTATGAATCTATATATTGATAAAATATTGTTTGTAGTTCAATTATTATTTTTAAAATATGTATTTAAATTTAGGAGACCAATAATTTGAAATATCAACTCGAGACAAGAATATATTTTTTGGATTTTTTTTTATAATTTATATTGGAAAATCATTTAGTTTTCTTAAATTTAACACAATAGAATATAATTGAAATTATATTTTTAAATATTTTCAAAAATCAAAATCAAAGAGATTAAGAGATTTGATGAAACAAAAAATCAAAATCAACGAAACAAAAAAAATCAAAACAAAGATATTTGATGAAACAAAAAAATCAAAACAGAGAGACTTGATGAAACAAAAAAATCAAATCAAAGAGATTTGTTGTAATAAATAAAATAAAAATCAAAGAGATTTGCTCAAAAAAGAAATCAAAGATAAATCACAAAAAATTTAAAAAAATTATTATAAATAACTTAAAAAATAAATCAAAAAGATTTGATCAAAAGGAAAAAGCAAACATAAATCACAAAGATTTAAATATATATTTACCATAGAAAAACTAAAAAATCAAGTAAATAAATAAAAATTAAAAGATAAATCAAAAAGATGAAATAAAAATCCTTCTCATAAATAAATTAAAGATCAAATAAATAAATCAAAATAAAAGATAATTCAAATATTTGAATAAACTAAAAGATGAAATAAATAAATAAATAAAAAGATTTTATCACAAAGATTTGATTAAAATATCAAAGATTAAAAAAAATTAAAAGACCAAAGGTAAAAGATAATTCAAATATTTGAATAAACTAAAGATGAATTAAATAAATAGATAAAAATATTTGATCACAAAGATAAATCAATCAAAAAGGAAAATTAGAGATTTGATCTCAAAGATTTGATTAAAATATCAAATAAACTAATCAAAGATAAATAAAAATATGATCCCATTTCCTTCAGTCATTTAAATAATGACAACAATAAATAAAAGAAGGATATGTTCCCGCATTCCCGTGAAGAAGGGAACTATCTAAACTAAAAAGGATTAATTTTGTTTTCTGAAAGAAAGGCTAAAGAATTAGGTAGAATCGAATTTTCTTTAAAAGAAAGGAAGTTTCCCATTCTATAGTAAATAAATTTAAAAGATAGAAGTAAATACTGTTATTAATTAATTATAGTATTCATCATTTATGTAATGTAATTCTATATATATATATATATATATATATATATAAAAGAAGGGATGAATAAGTAGTTAGTTAAATAAATAAATACATTGTATATAGGAAAGAGATATTTTATTTTGAGTTTAACATTGTTAATATTAAGGAAATATTATTATAAAGAGAAGTATTAAGATATTAACATTGTCATTGTAAAGAGAGGATTAATAATTGTTAGTTGTATTTTTCTTGCCCTTTTGTAAAATATGGATATTGCATATTCTCAACCCTCTTAATTATAATAGCTTTGTCGAATTTAAGCTAATTACCTTATCCAATTTTTTGGACTCATTGCTCAGTTAGTTTGCACATACCCTATAAAGTAATGTTTTGTGAAATAGTTTTTTTACATGATTTTTTTTAATATGATTTAGTAGCCTCTAGCAAAACACTTTAAATTAAATCATCAACATGTTGTTGGGTAGAAACCCAACCTAGAATAATTATTTAATCTACCTAGCCCATTATGCAATGCCTTATATGCAAAGCTTAAATTATTCAATTAATAAATGTTATTTGGGGCTCACGCTAGATTTGAAAAATTTAATAATAAGTTGCACTCAAAAAGAATAAGTCAGTTAAATCTAAGTATTTTGGATGTAGAGATTCTTAAGTTCCCCCCCCCCCCACGCGAATATTAAAATAACTATTTTAGAGTCAACCATTCTTGTAGTAAACTAAATTGTCCAAACTTAGACATTTAAGTCGTTGGAAGGAATTTGATTTTTACCCTCCAAGAAACTCATCTATAAGGAGTCACCCAACATGAACCCATCGCTAATTAAACCTTTAGTTGTACCTCATTCAAATGTATTACTATCAATATAGTGATAGGCTTAGGAGTTGTGTTGTATAATGGTGGCCCGTTGCGTAAGTGTTAGGTTGCTAATGTGTGTTGTAAAAAAAAAAAATTGTTAGGTTTGTAAATGAATAGTTCTAGAGTAAAACAATGGTCCCCTAAATCACGCAACTAGGAATAAGTTAATAAGCTAAATGGGAGTTTTGGATTGATAACCAATTCCAAACTGCGTTTATTATAAATATCAATTAAGAGGACTTCTGTGTTGATTGATAGGTTCCAACTAAAAATCTCTCAAAAAACATTCAAATAACCTAAAATTGCCAACCTTATTTTTATTTAGATAGAAGTAATTTTAGTAAGGTAAATTGACATTAAACTCACATTAAACATTATCATAAGTATAAGCTTAATGATTGAGTTATAATGTTTAGATGAGATAATTAATAATATTACCAGTGATTAAATTGGCTATTCTAAAGAGTATATGGTGGCCATTTTCGAAGAGTTATATGTTGGGATAATATTATTTATGTTTAGATTGTGGTGAATTAAAAAATACTATTAATGTATGGTGGAATTGTGAATACTCAAGGGCTTTTACCCCATGTATAAAAATAAATTAAAATAAAATGTGAAATCTT
The DNA here is from genome assembly GCA_007258455.2 of Sequoia sempervirens. Taxonomy (NCBI): domain Eukaryota; kingdom Viridiplantae; phylum Streptophyta; class Pinopsida; order Cupressales; family Cupressaceae; genus Sequoia; species Sequoia sempervirens. The sequence goes on from VDFB02011601.1 coordinate 23,286, forward strand.
GGTAGTAAGGAATATTTGAATTTTGAGTAAAATATTTGTATTATCGTAGAAATAATTAATAATAATTATAGTGGTAAAATTTGTAAATTCTACAAACAAAAAAAGGGTAGTATAGTAATGGGATACAATTAATGGTACACATTATATTTAGTAATATTATTTCATAAATAAAAACGTTGTTGTTAATTGGTGTTATACTAATAAAATTACTATCAATAAATATTGTTATTGTTAATTGATGGAATAACAATACAATTACTATTATAATTCCCAAATAACGTTATTCTTAATTCTTATGGTTAACGTTATTGTTAATTCCAAATACTTCATCCACTATATATTGTCATTTGGATTTTCCCAACTAAAAGTGAATTGGGAAAAAGGGTCTATAGAGACATATAGCCAACACATCTTTCCAGATTTCCATTTTATTCACAAATTACTATTTATTTAATATAGTGTATATATATTAATGCTTAATAGGCATACATCTTGAAATATGCACATAATAATCTCTATGCACCTTTACGTATTTGAAATTTAAAATTTGGATCGCATTTTACACATTTATATGACCTGTATTATAAAAAATCATTATATACTTATCGGATTGTTTTTATACACATCATTATATCCTTTATATTTTCAAATTAATTTTGAAAGGTAACTCTCCTTCTGAAAATACTCATGGTATAAATACATTTACTCGTTACAAATTTGAAAAAATAAAAGCAACTATTCCAAATAAGTATAAATATATTTGCTCATTGTAGCTTTGCAAAAAATAAGACCAACTCTTTCAAATATACAATTTCATCCAACAAATATGGTTTTATTGAAAATACAGATATTTTCTTAGCAACTACATTAGAAATGACATCTTTTGGGACTATGTTGAGATTCTTCACGAAAGTTCCTTAAATTTAAAGTCTTGAAGGTGCTATGTTTCAATATAGAAATGCCTTGTTAACATAAGGTCATCTAATCATTTAGGGGTATAGTCAAATACAACAAAATAAAGTACATTGTAAGATGGCTTAAATTCTTTTCCACCTCTTTTAGAACCATCAGCCATGTAAGATCATTTAAATCATTTCTGCATCACTTTTCCCATATTAGTTCATTTCTTAGTTTTATGGTTATAATTTGATGGCTTGAGGTAAATAGTATTATGGGAAATAGTGTAGTTGGTTATAAACATTTGTTTGATGGTCACCTGGTTGGTGCCTTACAAATTTTAAGTAAAGGGGCCTCCTTTAATCTTCTCTATTGTGAAGATTGAATTCCTTGCCCTGGGTAGAGTACTTTCCCTTATTGTTTTTTCCCCAACGAAGTACCTTCATAGGAGTACTTGTCGTATATCAAGAGGTTGGCTCATGGTTTTTTGTTAAATATTTACTTGATGGATTACTGAATTCCTAAGTAGTATAGTGTGATTCATGGTGTTTAGATATGTGTGGAAAAATTAGGCAAATGAATGATGTTGATAAACTTTTCACATGTTCAATTATTGGGTAGCCAATTCTTCTCCCATTAATTACATCACTTTATATCCTCTAGGTTTTAACAAAAAAAAATTAGTGTTTATGATTTTATAATAGTTATATATATGGATTTTGAATTTAATTTTAATCTACATTTATATTTGTTGAACTTGATTATGCATATAAGGGAATTTGTATGTTTCTATGTTGTTGTATGCTATTTTTTTTTAAATGTAGTTTAACTTTAAATCTATTCCTTAGATAGAATAATTTTATTTTTATTTAAAAATGCTAATTCTTATTTGTTGATCTAATTACAAATATATGAGTAATTGAACTAATAAAATATCTCCCTTCATTGATTCCAAGCATGCTCATAAAGAGAATCATTATTTCATTTTCAAAGCATTTCTCGATGAAGATTTTGTTTCTACTATGGTTGTCATGTTCCCACCCCATTTCCAAATGTCCTTTTACAAATCACACACATGCAACTATTATTATTATCAAATACTTAAAGATGTTCATCTTACGAAACTCCCCAGGTGATGGAAAACTTTCACCCACCAGCAGACATTATCACGATATCTAGCAGCTCGTCTAAGGGAGACATTACAGGATCAAAAGCTAATGTTGGTCCTCCCTCACCTTCAGACTCTTCTTCTGTTATTTGGCCTGGCGTGTACCAAAGCAACGTTGCAGTCCTCACAGAGAACATTGTGAGAGGTTGTGAAGACACTATTGAAGATGCTAAGAAGACATGCGAAGAACCCTTCCAAGTGGAAAACCATGACATCGAGATGGTGCAACAGGCAGTCCACAAATTCCATACAACTTATTTTGTTCTTGATGCGTATTGCGACTTCCTTCAAGAAATGAAATATGATGCATTATATGGAATGGGAAATGGTACTAGGATTAAGGACGACTTTCTAAAACTCCTAGCAGACATAAAGTAGATTGTAAATAGCTTGCTTAAAATAGCTACTTGTTTTTTTTATGGTGTTGGGGATAATGGTTTTGCTTTTGACACAACACGACAACATCGACTTAAGATTTTTTGTAAAGATGGGCAGCATGGCTCTCCTCTTGATATATAATGTATACAATGGTTACTAATCATCTGACCCCTTCTTTTTTCCTAGCACAACAAGTAGTTAAACCTTATATCTGGTGTTGGAAAATCTACTTTGCAGTGGAAAGAATGTACAACTCCTTCCCCCCCACTCTACTACTTCTTCCTTTGGTCCTTTCCATTGTACATATGCATCTACCAATATGGCAATTGACTCAATGTTTCTACACGTTACTTTTTTGTCTTCTTGACTTCATGTATCTTGAATCTATTCTAAGTGAACTATACATCTGTATCTTTGAGCTATTGCAATCAAAACTATACATATTCCATGTATGCAACTGACTGAAAATTAGTATAGCTGATGGTAAATTGCATAGAGAGTGTCTATTTTTCCTTTCCTTGCTCCACATAATGAGGTAGATGTTTATAAAAAAAATGTGCATAACTGAATTTCCCCTAGCTGTGTTGCTACTTGCACCCGTTTCAATTTAATTGCTTGAATCTTTTTTTGACTGCTCAACTTTATCTACCAAAAAGTTGTTGTAGTTTGTTGGAAAGGTTGTTCTACTGACTTCTTCACACAATCGCCTTACATCCAATACATTTCTGCAGGATTCTCTCCTTGCCTTGCACCATGGCAAGCTTATTGACTCCAGATGTAATTAGATTGATGCATGGAGGAAATGTCGCTTTGGAACCTCGTGTCCAAGTCATAGCTATCTCAAGTTTTGGCTTCGAATATACACACATCAATCAATATAGGTTGGAAATCTCTGATGGTGTGCACAAGCACAAAGCATCATTACCAACTAAGTACAACTCCATAGAATCCAATGTGCTTGCACCTAGCTCCATCGTGCAAATGAAAAGATACAGTTGTCCTCAAACAGGTAGCACACGGTATGTTTCTCAACTCATTTCTATATCACACAAGAATAAGTGAGACCTACTCTCCTCTTAGATTTTGTTACTTATGCTTTGTCTTGCTTTAAATATTAAGGTGGATTGTTATTGTCAACCTTGAAATTGTGCACACAACACATGCTATTGTTGGGGAGCCAGTTTTCCTATGCATAAAAGACCTTCAACAACTTGGGCGCTCAACAGGAGAATCCTCTGGCTTGGCCACATCTACAGAAAACCCTTTCCTTCCTGAAAGACTACCTCCTCGACGTCTCCTATTTGGTGTCAACCTGATCCTGCCGAAGGAGGCACCATTGACAATAACACCTATCAAAAACTTGAATCCATTTCAGCCAAGGTGGACTGTTAAAGGTCGTGTAACTGTGAAATCTGAAATACGTAGCTACACCACACAAAAAGGAAGTGGCCATATCTTCACCTTTGATATCATAGATTGTGAAGGAACTGAGACATGTGTGACATGCTTCAATGAAGCAGCTCACACCCATTGTGATAAAATTATCGCAGGAGCTACATACACATTGTCTGGAGGCGCGGTTTGACCTGCTAATAGAGTCTAGAACAAGCTTAATAGCGGGTTGGAAATTTCTCTTATGCCTAACTCAAGGGTTTCCCTCTGTGAAGATGATGATTCCATCCCTAAAGAGCAGTTCTCTTTCACACCCCTCAATGCATTGATGAGAAAAAGCAACGGTTCAAATGTTGATGCAATTGGAATTGTCACTTGTGTACATCCATGCACCACCATCAGGAGAAGAGATGGGACATAGGTCACACGACGGACTTTAACAATTCTTGACATGTCCAACACAAATATAAATGTTACTTTATGGGGCTCGTCCACCGAAAAGGAAGGTGCATAGCTGTAAGAGAAATACCTCATGCGTGAATCTCTAGTTCTCACAATTAGGAATGGGCATGTGTCTGAATTCAATGGAAAGGTGATCAGCACCTCATCCACTACAAGACTATCGATAGACCCTCAAATAGAAGAGTCAGAACAGATTAAAACATGGTTCAAAGAAAATGACAGTACAATTTAGCCTTTGTCTACTAGCTCCTTTCACATGCCCCCACCTACTAGAAGGCTTACGATCAATGCCATTCGTGAAGAGGCTCGAAATACAATGCACCCTCTATAATGCATGTTGGTGGCAACAACACGATTCATAAAAATTGACTCATTCTGCTATCTAGCATGCCCTTCCCACTCAACTAACAAGCCTTGTAAGAAAAGACTATTGCAAACAAATGATGGAAAGTGGTTTTGTGCAAAATGTAATGCAATAATTGACACCTGTGACTATAGATATATACTTCAAGTCAAGTTGCAGGACCACACAAATATAATATGGGAAATTGCATTCGATGAAGGGGCGACACAACTCATGGGAATGCCTGCAGACAAACTCTACAGTCTACAATTTGATCAAGCTGCTAATAGAAATGTGGAGGAGGTGATTAGGAGTGTCTTGAACAAACATTATGTATTCACACTACGTTGTAACCTTGAAATGTACAATGTAGAGGAATGCTTAAAATCAACCATTGCCAACATCGAGCAACTAGATTACATTGAAGAGAATAGCTTCTTGCTAAAAAATATCCAGGAAATGTACAATGTAAAGGCTTCTCCCCCCATTGAACCCGATGTTATACCAGAGCTAGTTGTGCAACTCTAAGGATCGTTGTAGCCATACTACATAGCCTAATATAGTTTCCATGCTCTCTTTACAAGTGTAGTATGACTATGGATGGTATGCTTTCACAAAAAAAAACTCATGTTGTAAAGAACTATGTCAATATATTTTCTATCTAAAAAACTACCATGTTAATGCCTTTAAATGGATAGAAATATGTAAAATATTATTTTCCTTTATTTTAAAAAGATGCACATGTTCATTTACAAGCTTACAGATGCACCTTTATCTGCTACCTCCAAATTTTGTTCTCTCTCGTATTGCAACATGCATTCGTGAACTAATGAGGAGTATCTTTACATTTTCATCTACATTTTGGGTATGTAAGAATTTTGGTTTCATCTTGTTTTTCTATGCTCATATTCCTAATCTACCCTGCTGTGTCCAGACCTGCATATGGCAAAGTCCTCAACAGGGAACAATGCAAGTGACCCATATAATAAGGAGGTATGAAGACAAAAAAACTGAGAAAGAAATCAAGCCTACTATGCTCGCCATAGAGAACAGATAGCTACTCGAAGGCAACAAAAAAAGATTGCATGAGAGTCAAAATAGCCCCCAACAAACAAAAGCCCAAAGACTGCAAGACCGTGAGAGAAGTCGAGCTTACTATAAGCATCATAGAGAGCAAATAAATGCAAAAAAACACAATATCTCTTTACATAAACAAACATGCCTACATCAACATGGAACAACATGCAACGACAATGATAACTTCATGATGGCAATGAAAAAATTTCATCAAAGAATAGATGCACTGTCTAACCGAAAAACATGCATTGTATGCAAGGAATGTTACCGAGGAATGCTCGTCCATTCATCGGGTGCTAATGCAACTTGTAAAAGATATTTCGCTGAGAGAGGCATCCATCGGTTCTCTGCACTCAACAACATGGACCCAGGAGAGCAACCATTTGTTTTGAAAAGACTCACCCAAGTGGAGGAAATGCTCATTGCCAGAGTCAGCCCAGTACTACAAGTAACCCACACTCTTGGAGGCCAGTATAGATATAGTGGCCACACGATAAGCTTCACACAAGATATCACCGACATTTCAAAAGTTCTTCCATGAAGAATACAAGAGTTGGATGTTCTCATAGTTCAAAGATTACATATAGAAGGTCATTATTATGATTGTTATGTTAGTAGAAGTCATATCAGAGATGCCTTGCAATACAAAGTCAAATATGACCCATACTATCATGATGTTGCAATTAATTTTGAGCACTTAGAGCAATTTCCTGAAGCAAGAACAAACATAATGAATATGCTACACACCGTTGAAAGCAGTGAAGACATGGTGGTTCAAAATAATGAAATTGACTCTAATGGGGATGATATTGAACGCAACATAGTAAACACATCGTCATTTACGGCTAGACTTCCAAATAGATGCCGTGAGTTAGAAATTATTAAGAAAACATTAGACCTTGACGACATCACTAACAACATTGTAGACTGGCCTGAAATAAACTCATTGCCAATAAATGAATACAATACTGAGGGGTTGCTTGATATGGCATTTCCAACACTCTTTCCAACTGGAGTTGAACTACAAATGCAACCATGAATTAGGGAAGTACACATGCATGAGTATGCACTCCACATAATGAGATTTCATGACCATAGATTTGGAAGGCATCCAAGGTTCTGATATTTCATGCTTAATACTATGATGCACCATCGTAGCCAGGGGCTTGCTGCAGTTTTCATTAAAAAAAATGCAAAAGAAAACATGCCAACCACTATTGAGGACCTCCGAGCACACTTGAAAAACTTACCTGACACATAATTAGCTCAAGAGCTCATGCACTTTGGCTCTTCAATGTGGGGTACAAGACCATACTGGAACAAGTGTCGTGCTGAACTAACAAATATGATCAACCAAATAGGGTCTCCCACTCTATTCTTCACATTAAGTGCAACTGACACAAAGTGGTCAGACCTGCAATGTCTGATCTCTGATGGTGTACCGGTAGGAATGCAAACAAATAAACATCGTTTAGAAAACGTCATCAACAACCCCCACACCACATCATTATACTTGCATCAATGATTCATAGTGTTTCGTGAAGAGGTTATTGAGAAACTCCTCAACGCAAAAGATTACTGGTATAGGTATGAGTGGCAACACTGCGGCACCGCACATGTACATGGTTTCCTTTGGCTCCATGATGCACCAAACATGGATAAAATTGACTGGGATGATAGTGTAGCAGTTGAAAAGGCAAGGAAATTCTTTGACAAGTATGTCAGTGCTTGGAAACCCCGTTCTGCATCAGCAAGAGACAACTTGATTTTCTGATCTTTCCAAGATGATCCTTGCTTACTAGACACAATAGATATATTTGCTACAGACCCCTCTCATGACTATGAAGAGATCATCAATCGTGTCCAGAGGCACACAAAATGTAGAGAGGGGACATGCTTACGAAAGAAAGGGAAAAAACTAGAGTGTCGATACAAAGCTCCATGGAAAGAGAAAATTATATCTACCCTATCATGTGACAACTGTGGGACAAAACAATATGAACCTGTACAGAATGATGATAGGCTAAACATACACAATCTAGAAATGATTTCAATATGGAGAGCCAACATAGATTGTCAGCCTCACATTTCGTGAGTAGTTGTTTTGAAATATATTGCCAAATATGCATCAAAAGTAGAGAGAGCATCTGAGACTTGTACTGATATGCTAGCAAGAATATCTGCAACCCAAAAAATAGATGTCCTTGCCCTTGCAGCATACCGAAAATTCATGGCAGAAATCATGGCAGAGCATGATATTGGAGCACAAGAAACATGCCATATGCTTCAAAAATTGCCGCTTATTGTCTGTAATCGGCCTTTTACGTCTTTGAATGTTGGCCAAAAAATGTTCCATCGAATAGCAAGAGGACCACATGAAAGCCATCTACAACCTAGCTACCTTCATTTGTACATTAATCGACCTCCAGATTTGGAAACAACAACGCTACTTGAATCTGCACGATCTTTCACGTACTCTACGAGTCGCAAGGGATGCAAGTGGAAAGAAAGAAATGTCAAAGCGATTGTCAATGTTTTCCCAAAGTTCTACACCGTCCCAAATGAGGACTCAGACCAGTTTGAAACATTTTGTTGGAGTGAGCTTCTACTGTACAAGCACTTTCGAAGCTTCGAAATCGACATAGGGATAACTAAGGATACAATACTTGCAAATTGGAAGCAAATGAATGCATCCAAATATGATGTATGGCATGTCCCCCACACCACCCCCTCAGACGAAAACACCGGTGATGCAGAATCAGATAGCGAGATTGAGGTGGACACAAGGGGAATACTTGAAATGAATGAATGGGAATTATTTTCACAAATGGGCCCCTCAAACAATATCAACGTAAATGAGCTTGACCTACTTGGCAGGCGCGAGTTTGATAGCAGCTATAGATGGGAACAACTTGCAGTGCCCCAGGAACTTCATGAAATTGCCACACAATTCATAAACATGAAAAAAACATGTAGCCATGAAAGGCATGCTCCAAGTAAGTATGTTGTCCCAGACTATACATTATCTTCCAAACAAAAACTAGCACTCACACATATTATCAACCATAGCAAGCATCACTCAAATAAACCATTGCACATGATTATTCAAGGGACAGCAGGTACAAGGAAATCATACTTGATTGCTCGCATAAGAAAAGCACTTGATAGTTACAATCTGCACCAGCACAGCCAACTACTCACATTGGCTCCTATAGGGGTTGCTACATTTAATATACATGGATCGACTATACATTCAATGCTTCACATTCCTGTCAAAGAAATGCACCCATTGCTTGGACAATCATTAATAGCATTTCAGGAAGAGATGAAACACATAAGATATATATTGATTGATGAGATGAGCTTCATAGGACCAAAGTTGGTACTGAAGATAGATGCAAGACTAGGTGAGGCCTTCCCGCATCGACAACATCTTTATTTTGGTGGGGTGTCAATAATCCTGATTGGTGACCTTGCATAGCTCCCGCCTGTAATGGACAAGCCTATTTACACATCACACTCAAATGCAAAAACACTATGGGACCAGTTCACGACCGTTGTCACCTTAGACACAGTGTTTCATCAACAAGGTGAGACTCCAGAACAAAGGCAATTCCGTCAACTATTGCAAAACATCTGCAATGCAAAAGCATCACATGAGGATTGGGAACTTTTACAAACACGCATAGACAAGCATCTCACCTCTACCGAAAAAGAAATGTTCGACAATTCAATGCACTTGTTTGCTACCAATGATTTAGTTCGACTTCACAATAGAAGAATGTTATAATTGTTAAACCATCCAATTGCAATAAGTGTTGCAACTACCACCAAGGCTGAAGTAGATAATGCAACTACTGATGAACAACTTGAAAAGCATGTATTGCTTTGTAGAGGGCAATGCATCATGCTGACAACCAACATATGGACACATGTAGGCCTTGTAAATGGAGCTCTAGGTGAAGTTGTTGAGATAGTTTACAGCCTTGGTTCCAAACCACCAGATGTTCCACTTTATGTTGTTGCAAGGATCGATAATTAAGTGGGCCAACATGGAATGAAAAGGACCCCAAAAGTATACCAATAGTACCTGTATCATTGGGCAGCTGTAGACAAATTCCGCTCACAATGGCATGGGCTATTACCATACACAAATCCCAAGGCCTAACGCTTGCCAGAGCAACTGTCGACATTGGAAAAATAGAACGACAAGGACTAACATTTACAGCTATATCCAGAGTGAAATCGTTGAAAAACCTTCGTATTCAGCCAATGTTCTCCTTAGAGAGATACTCAAAAATGCATAACCACCCATACACAATTATGAGAAAAGAAGAGGAAGCCCGATTACAACAACTATCTCTAAAAAGCCAAGGTACACAACTCTTTACCCTTTCTCCCTCACGTCGCTCCTACTTATTCTTATATCAACAATTTTTGTTTTACAAAACTGAACATGCTGTCAACATGTGCATGTCCTTTGAATAACTTCTTTATTTTATTGGCAAAAAAAAAAAATTCCCCTTTAATAGTGTTATAATACATTGCACATGGAGTAATCATTGTACATGTCAACAAATAATGTTCCCAGCTAACCATTCCATTCCTTTTGCTTTGTAGGCCCTGAAGCCAAATGGCATATATCATAGCCCCTCACCCTCAAACACCAACAATTGTACTGTATTTTGTTAAAAAAAAAAACATTCTACTGCAAAATTGCTCACCAACATTTTGACTTTTCATAGCACGCATTTTATATATCATGAACTACCAACAAAAGTACTTTGTCAAGTTGAGCTAAAATATTCCACCACTTCAACCATTTAAGATAATATATTGTGTTCGCCATACACTACCATAGTATACCCTCCTATCGGTGTAACCCTTGCGCCTTGCGAAGGTGCAAGCACTAGTAAGAAATGTTCTTAGAATACATTTTTCATTTCCTTGTCCCATAACTTATTGTTTTCGTTCAACTTTGCGACCGACCTTTGTTTTATGTTTTTCTACAAGAGAGCACTTTACCAATTGTACCATAAATTTGATCACATGTTATCTGGTTCCTGTTATTCTTGTTTAGATCGAAATCGAAACGTTCCACTAAAATATGCTTCTTCTAAATTTAATGTGAATAATTGGTAAGCCAAGGAGCTCATTAGGTTTGAAATGGACACCGGGAAACTTAAAATAGGCCTTTGGAAATGAAAATTTACAATTACAAAATTTGCAATAATCAGGTTCTATAGAACCTTGTCTCCATAATTTTCACACACATAGGTCAAATAATTATTATTTATGATGTCATCATAGGTTTATAGGACATATAGTGTCAACGTCAAGAAATGATGGAAAAAATCTAATCCCAACTGAAGTGAGAAAATTTGAAAACACAAAGATCAAAGAGACAAGACAAGGAGGTAGAATAATTTTCTATTTCATTTATATACAAAAATTACATTAAAAAATGTTTACATACAAATATCAGGGCTATGGCTCTGTACTTTCTTCATACAAGAAACTGCCTAGATTCTAGTGGAACAGAGCTTTTTGTGTGTTGCTCTGTGTTGCTGCTGCAAATATTTCAGAGCACTAGAGGTCTACACTCTGTGCAATATCTTCTGATGTTGCAAATTCTTCCTCTCCTTCCTCTATTCTATTCTCCTAGACATTCCCTCCTTATTCTTCTACTCTAAAAAAACATTATATTCTTCCTTTTTATCTTTCTTACCTTTTCATAAAACTGCCGCTTATTTTCAAATTTAACCATCAAAAATTAATATACTGCCAAAAACATTAACTGGACAGCATATGTCTGACAAAGCAAATGAGGGGAACAGTCCATAATGGATCTCTTATGACGCTGCACTAAATGCATTTTTTGGCGCTCAAGATTATTAATTCCAAAGAGAAAATTCACATAACTTTACATAAGTAGCTCTGTTACATTCTCTGTGTACAAATCCTCAGTAGCATGGGAATCCTTAAGCATGGAGAAGAAACATTTTGAATTTTTTTTCTGATTGAAATGGAGTGTAAGACTAGTCGACCTTTTAGTAGGTTCAATTAATTTTTTTCTTCTAATAAATGGACAAAATATTACCCAAAATCAATTCCTGTGGAAGACAATAACATCGTTAAACTTGAGATTCATTGCAAATGTGTTGGATTTTGAGATTCATTGCAGATGTGTTCGATTTTGAGATTCATTGCAGAATGATTTGATCTCATCTAGTAGATCTGTTTCATATTAATTTGTTAAAAATTCCTTAAATTTTGTACAGATGTAAGTAGAACCAATAACATTTATTCAAGGTTATAATAGCTGTTTTAATTCATTTATTTATTATATTAAACTGAGAAAAGGGTACCTACCAAAAGTTTAGCTTACGAATCACAACAATTTAGGGCTATTTATAATGATGTAAACGTGAACAACGACGTTGGATTAAACTTTCAATCACAGCTTTAACTTTAATTGGTCAACATATTCTGGTGCTATGATTCGTTTGCAACGATGTATACATTGCTTTAACCAGTTCCTCCATGTATTTCACCTCGGATACATTTGAATCAGATATTTTTGTTTATTGAGAAACAGTAGGCCACTTGCTATTATCGTAACATTAAAGTTATTCCTTCTCAATAACTATTCTTTGATCGGATTGCTTTTTTAAGGATGCCTTGAAAGATGGATCAATTGACATTCAGGACAACTTGTCTTAACACTGATGGGAACACCCCATAAAATAGAAACTCTGTGAGCTGTATTAGGCCAACATGATAACTTTTGTCTGTGCGGAAGTTCAAATCATCATAAAAGTATTGTGAACAGTACTGTTAATACACCAATGAAAATTGTTGTCCGTATGAGGGCATCATAAAGTATAGCCAATAGAGTGGTTAACAAACCAATGAAAATTCCATTCCATCTCACGATGTGAATTTTCACTGTTACAGTGTATGGTGATGTTTCTTTTGGCACCCATTTCGTTCAATGTTGACCTTTAAGTAAATTTATAATGAGCATCATGGTTGGATGTGTAGTCTTTCTTGAGAAAGATGTAAATAGTGAGGTTTTTAATTATGGCATATTGGGAAAATTCATTCATGGAGTAAGGTTTAAGCTTGCACTTGCGATTTATAAAGACTTACAAAATTTATTGATGAAAGAATTTATAATTGGTTGAAAGGTAATATAAGGTATGTTTTTGGGTAGCTATCTGATTTTTAAATGAGTTGGTTGACAATCTTATAAATTAGTTAGTAATTTAATAAGATTCAAGAGGTGTAAGTGGAAAAATATATTTTTTAATATTTAATATTTGAAAGGTTTTAACAGGTATAGTGTATGTGTATAGATAAAATAAGGGGAATATAGATAGAGTTTAGATTTTGATTCATAAATATATATTTTTAATATACAATATGTATAAAATAAATTTTCAATAAATATTATTAGTGGGTTGATGAAAAGTATGATTTCATGTCATTTTCATAAATTAAATTGACAACTAGATAATGCAACTTTTTAATTTGATGAATTTAAAAATGACATAAGTACTTTAAATTTTAAAATGATATAAACTAATGAAATGTGGAATTTCTAATTTAGTTTAAATTTGTATAAAATATTAATTTGAAAAGATATTTGAATATACATTTTTATAAAATTGGCATTATAATTTTTTTTGGTAAGCAAAAAATTTAAAATGTGGTTATGTGTTTTCAATATTTTAATAGTAGATTTCATTTCTCTTCACATTCTACTAACTTGAATTTTTACTACATTTAGTAAAAAATATACATTCTTTTAAAATTAGGAGCACTAAAAATCCCTTTTCTTGTTTATTCATTATAAATAATAATAATAAAATAATGGTGATAACTATTCTCTCCTCTAGTGCAACATATATTTCATAGGTTTTAAAAATAATATTAATATGTTATAACATGTAAACATGAAACTTAAAAACATAAAAAGTAATTGGTTTGGATAAAAATAAACAACACAAACAAATCAAGTCCTATTTGCCAATTTCATGATAAAGTTCAACATTAAGATTGTTATAGTGACTTGCACATTAATATATGGTGATATAGCTTAGTAGCATAACATTGTATTGATTTTGAAATAAATTTTGATAGAACAAATTTTCTTAAATATTGTAGTAACGAAAAACGTAACCTTTTTCCCAAGTTACTTGGTTTGATAATTGACATTAAAACTAAATTAATGGTGTCTTGGAGTAGTGTTTTAGTGTGTTGTATACATTCACATCACTCTAAGACCTTTATTTGATTAAAAAATGCTTTAATTGATCCTTTGCAAAGGTGTTGTAACACACTTTCACACTTTTTGGGGATTTATTTACTTAATTAAGCTTAATGGGCCCCTTCTTAATAAAATGTATTTTAATTTGTACTTTATTTAGGTGTTGTAAAGTGTTATAAAGAACTTTCACATTTATCTAGGGTGGTCTTAATTAATTGTGGTTAAATAGCATAATTAACCCCCTTTAATTCAAATTTAAACCTTATTTTTGAGACCTCTTGAAGACCTATCTTGACACCCATGATTTAAATAACATAACATTTAATTGGGAAAAAATTAGGTTCTAGAAAATGGTGCCAAAACCCATTCTCCTTAGGTGGAGAATGGATCCTCCCTTAATAGGACCCCCCTTTTTGAGTTGATCTAAAATGGGTTTTTAATGTTCTTTCCATCCCCTAAGGTTAGATCTTGGAAAAGTGAGCCAGGACCCATTCACACTAGGTGGTGAATGGGTCCTCTATTAATGATGATCCCCTTTCAAATTTAATTTTGGTGGGAATTTAATAAAGTTTACTTCAAGATCTAGTGTCGGCCTTAATTGTTTGAATTTCAGGGTTAATCTTCTAATTTAGTATAAATAAGCCTGGGTTAATTCATATTGTTTCACCTAGCATGTTCATGAAGAAACCTAGCAAATTTGAGAGCATCCTTATAGAAAATCAAAGTTAAAAATAACATTACAAGAGTATTCACAAGGCATTACAAGGAATATTTCTAAAGTTTGTTGCAACAATTCAAGATCAATTAATCATGTCAAGGGTTTAATGCATTCATGCATGTGGTTGAGCTAAGATAGTTAATGTTGCATTGAGGATCTATTACAAGCATCATTTCACATCCAATATCTACATTCTTCATGGCCACTATATGTTAGATTGCAGATTTGTATCACAAGACATATCATCCAAGGTGATATCAATTGCTTTATTTCATGTTTCATGCTTCATTCCTTTATTTCATCATCTAGTTTAATTGCATATCTATAGGTTGAAGATCAAGTGGAGCAAGTTTGGAGCAAAATTGTGAAAGTTATCAAGTTGCAAAAGTTGTAATCTAAAGTGAAAAATCAAAGAATTGAAGCTATAGAATTATCTACATACATCCTAAAAATAATAACCGATATTTTAAGAGTGTAGACATCAAGGAACATGACCCTGATCTCATTTTTAGAAACCCTAACACGAACCCATTCACCACAGAAGGTTAAAGAGTCTTTTGTAACCTAAAAACAACAAGTTTTTGACAACTTACACAACTTTTTATGCTCTAAAAAATTCCCTCACAATTTCTATAACAATTAGGTATCATTTTTTATTTTTATTTGCATCTTATCATACACATAATTGTCATGATTAACTGTGAAAAATTAGTGGTCTATCCTCTTGCTCATGCATTTAGGGTTTACCATACATTTTTCCCATAATCATTAATGGTGAACCTCACATATTGAGCATTGCAAGTTTTTGATTTTTGATGTCTCTTTTGTATCTATAGACCCCTAAATTTGGACAGTTACATTTGTCAAAACTTATCCCTCTTCGTCTAAACATCCTCTTATTCATGTTAATTAGGTAATATTGTTATTATCTAATTAATACCCTTAATCATTCTAAAATCCCTAAGGTATTCGGTTAATAATTAAATACCTTACCCCCTTTACTCTCTTTTTCATCAAATGAATTAAATAAATATGGCATTTATTTAATTCCTCACATGTCACATCACTTTCACTTAATCCTAACCCACCTCCTAATCTCTTCATTAGGGATGTGCACATGCCTAATTAGGATGTGTCACATCCTCCAACTTTTACAAATTGGCCTCTAATCTTCCTTAACCACTAATTATCTTCTAATCACTAATTAGCTAATCCAATCAGCATCTTGGTCAACTCTCCTATCCCCCAAGAAATTTTTAATTCCTTTTTATTCATTCAAGACTTCTCTCTTCCCCATGTGAATTTTTAATTCACATTTATTCCTCCAAGGAATCTTCTCTTCCCCATGCAAGTTCTAGAACCTTTTGACTTGTCACATCACTTACATGTGTCCAGGTCTTCTAGAATCTTTGACTAGTCATATCCATCACATGCGGGTAAGTACCTACCTTTTTAAGAACATTATCTTATCCAAGGTACTTCTCACCTCTCTTTTTGGGAACCTTGTCTTATCCTTAAGATCTCCTAATCATTATGAATTTAAAATTCACTTTTATTCTCCCAAAGCTTTCCTCTTTCCCATGTGATCATTGAGAGGCCACATCATGTCACATGCCAAGGTACTTGTAAGTACCTCCATCACATGTCATCTTCCACCTCATGTGTCCTTGTGACACTTCATCTGCCACATGTCAAGATGTGAGGGCTAGTGAGTCCTCAACTCACCATAGTCCTTCATCTTGGCCATGGTGGCACAATCTTAACCATTCAATTCTCTAGAGAATTAAAATTCTTCTATAAATACCCCATCTTCTAATGCATTTAAAATAACTTAGTCATTTTCCAACCACATGCTCTAAAATTTCTAAGCCATTTCAATCATTATCCTTTGCATTAACATCCAAGTTCAAGTGCACTTTTTCATTGTAGCTTCATCAAGTTTCTATTATCTTGCATCCACATTGTTCATCTTGCATCCATCTTCATTACACAACCATCCAAGGAACACACATATTCAACAATATCAAAGGCCAACCAAGGAGTTACACAAAAGGTATAATCTTTGTCTTGTTTTCATATTTTCTTTTGTGTTTTCTTCCTTAGGCTAATCATTTGAGTTGATCTTGTGTTTTATTTTGCATTCTAGTTTAGTTAGTTTACATACTTAGATTAGGATAAAAACACTAAGCTCACATTTCTGGTATGCCCGATGGGACCCACAAATGGGTTTCGTCTTTTTACGTTTGTTGTTGTTTAAGATCTTTGCATGTTCAGGTTGTAGAGGGGCAAACTTGCCTTGGAGGGGTGGACCCGCCCTTGCAGAATGGTGAACATTCCTAGGAAGGGCGAACCTACCCCTGCAGAGGGGTAAACCTACCCAAGTGGGATGAACTTGCCCCTGTAGAAGGGCAAACTTGCCCACAAAACTGTGCTTTTTTATTTTGTTTGCTAGTTGTTTGTTGTCTGTCTGCTAACAGTTGTTGTAGAAGGGCGAACTTTCTTAGAAAACTGTGCTTTTTTATTCCGTTTCCTAACTATTTAATACTTTTTTTCTAACTATTTGCTATAGAAGGGAAAAATTTCCCACAAAATTGTGCTTTTTTATTTTGTTTTCTAACTGTTTGTTGTATGTCTACTAAGTGTTTGCTAAAGAAGGGTGAACTTGCCCAAAAAACTATTTTTTTTATAAGTCTTTCTACTAACTGTTTGCTAAAAAGGGGTGGATCTGCCCTTGCAGAAGGGAGAAATTTCCTAGGAAGGGTAAACTTGCCCCAAACAAAGCACTTTGGGAGGTAAAACGGTTGTTTTAGCTTCATTTTTGCTTCATCTTTTTATCCTTTTCATATTCTAACCCCCTAACATCATTTGTTTGCTAGGGTATTAGTGTTTTTTGCTAACATTTATGCAGCTTATTCCATGATTGATGAAGAACGGAGGATAAAACAACTAACATTTACTTGCAAGACAATCTATTTATTTAGTTATTTAAAGCTTTCCTTGTTGTTTTCGTTAATTAATCTAGGAACATAGTTTAACTAGGGGGAAGTAAAATTCATTATTTGTTGTGTCTATAAGTTTGTTTCTTGTGTTTCCCAAGGAGGCATTAGTTCATTCACGCTTTCCCCTTGCACTTCGTGTGAGCATGGGGAGTAGCCGAAAATGATTAGTGCCTTTTTTTTTAGTAGGACCTACTTGGGGATTTCATCACCCTAAGGGATGATCCCAACCATGCGTACTAGTAGGGTATAGAAAGGGGGAGAGCCAAAGTTGTACCCCAATCTAGTCACATCATATCTGATAGAGCATTGAAGCTAGGGTGATACCTAGCTAGACTTGAAGAGTTGGTCTGGGCCCGTCAATATCTCATTGGGATTCTTGAATCACACTTGTGATGGGCTAGTGTTCATAGCGGTGCCTCACATATTGAGAGTATATCGAGGGATCCCATGAAGCCTTGTGCATCCTAGATTAAGGACTATGTTGGAAATACCCTTAACACTAATCATAGGATTGTGTTGTTCCATGTGTCTTCTTGTGTGAAACCAATAAACTCTTTTTCAAGTTAGCCTTATTTCTTGCCGTTTGTTATATTTTAAGTCCTTTCCATAGCCATTTCTATCCAAGCCAAGTCCTAGTTTTCTGCAGCAGAGCAAACCTACCCTACAGAAGGGCACACTTGCCCTAAAAAAGGGTGAACCTTCCCTCTAAAGGGGTGAACCTACCCTCTAAAAGGGTGAACCTTCCCTTTAAAGGGGTGAACCTACCCTCTACATTAACTTTTCATCAGCCTATTTTGGTCAATAGGCAAACGTTCCCTTTAGGATAGGCGAACCTACCCCTTAGTTTGGGTGAACTTGCCCTTATAGAGGGGAAAACCCACCCTTATAGAGGGGAGAATTTTCCCTTGATAGAGGGGTGAACCCTCCCTTATAGAGGGGTGAACCCACCCTTGATAGAGGGGAAAACTTTCCCTTACAGAGGGGCAAACCCACCCTTGACAGAGGGGTGAACCTACCATTACAAAAGGGTGAACCTGCCCTTTATAGAGGGGTGAACTCACCCTTACAGTGGGGAGAACCCACCCTTGACAGAGGGGAAAACCCACCCTTATAGAGGGTTGAACATACCCTTCACAAAGGGGTGAACCTTCCCTTATAGAGGGTGAACCTACCCTTGACAGAGGGGCGAACCCGCCCTTACAAAGGGGTGAATCTGACCTTATAAAGGGGTGAAAACACCCTTGAAAAAGGGGTGAACCCACCCCAACTTGGGTGAACCTACCCTAACTTGGGTGAACCTTCGCTCCAAACAACTATTGTCACCCCCTGTTCAGTCATTTCAAGCATCCTTTGCTATGTTTCAAGCACCCATCTTCTTGTTATGAGCATCCTTTCATCCATTCTGAGAGTTAGTCTCCCCATCTAAGCATTTTTTCATCTAGTTTTGATCAATCATTTACTCATTTTGATCTTTCCTTTATCCATTTCAAACATTTGTTCTCTCCATCTAAGTAATCATTCATTCATATTGATTATCCATTCAATCATTTTGAGTGTTCATTTACTCATTTTGACCAATCATTCATTCCTTCAAAGAAATCACTTCCTTTTTTTGACCAATTGTTCATCTCATCTAAGCTATCATTCACTCATTTTGAGTAGTCGTTCGTCTATTCCAATCATCCATTCACTTGGTTTGAGTAAATTTTCATCCCTTTCAAGCCTCCATCCCCTCATTCTAAGAGTCGTACATCATTCGAATCATTTCGATACATCATCTAAAAGCATCCCTAGGTTACATATCCCTCATCATTTTCTCGATCTGAATCCCCTAAAATTCATTTTAGAGGTTATTATCCAAATTGACCTAGGTGTCTGAATTGATCGTCATCCTTAACATCTTCTTAGGATTATCATCCATCCTGAGTTAATCATCATCATCGGCCAAATCAATCCACTTTTAATCTCAAGGTGGATTCGGTGTCACAATCATCCCTTTATCCTTTAATACATTCAATCAGTATCCTAAGTCACCTAGGGTAATCTCTAAGTGGGGTTTACAGTCCCTTTCATCATCCTATCTGATCCATCATTTGGTCCTATTGATCATTTCATTAATTGATCTTATTTGATCTAATCCAACCACATCCATCTATCTAATCATTTTTTACCCAATCAATCTACTTCCATCTCAAAGTAGACTTGGTGTCATAATCATCCTTTGATAATCAACTTTGATCATCAAAACCAATCCCATCACATCATCCAATCATCCTAATCTAAGCTTTAATCCAATCCCGATCTGAGCTTCACCTAAATCTCAATTTGAGCTTTAGTCCGTTTCCACTTAAAATATTTGATCCATCCTATTTATCCTTTCATCATCATGAATCTTTATCCCCCATTAACAATAGTCAAGGGAAACCTTAATTACATTGACGACGATAATGAGAGTCTTGTTGGTCCAGAAGTATACGACATCGATCCCCTTGATGCTATCATTGCTAGTAAGCTTTCCCCAACCGCTTTCCAAAATCCAATCCCTCCTCCAATCTATCCTAATAATGCTCCTCATGCTTCCTTTGACAAGGGATATACATTATTGTCCTCACTTGCATCGCCATCATATCCTTCCACTACATCATCTTCCTACCCAATATCCATGTCTTCTTACCCCAATCCACCATCCCAACATTCCTATTCTAATATTCCATCCCAATGCTCCTATTACAATCCTTCATCCACATATCCACACTATCTTAATCAATCTACCCATCCTAATCCTACATTCACACCTTCCTATCCTAATCGAACATCCACATTTTCTTATCCTTACCCTACATCCACACCATCTTATCCTAATCCAACATCCACATCCTCCTATCCTAATCCACCATTCCAATATTCCTATCTTAATTCCCCATCTACTTCCTCTAACATCAATTCGTTATCCCTGTCCTCCAATCCTAATTCACCATTACAATATCCCTACGTTAACCCTTCATCCAATCTTAATCCCCCATCTACTCCTAGTCCTACATCCAAACCCATTCATCCATCTAATCATAGTCCACTAATCCATAATCTCAGTCCTCCACCAATCCCTAATCCTTCATCCACTCCTACCTCACCATCTAAGCCTAAGGAATGCAAGTTTCTTACTCCAGAAGTTCTCCAAGGACTTATGACAAAGAAGACATCCCCAAATCCACATTGTGAAGTCATGGAACCATGCCATCCCAACCCATCATCCACGGTCACTAGTGATGAGACCCTTCTCCAACCCATGCCTACCATTGTTGTTACCACCCTTAGCACTACTCAAACCGTTGAAACCATCACACTTATCAAATACATTGAACACCCACCTCCTACTCTGAGAATCGTTGAACCCATTGAAGAGCCACAAGTCCAATCCACTCCTCCTACTCCTAGTATCACTAAAATCCATTCCCATGAATGTCTTGAATCATCCATCCTTCCATATTCCCCACTTGAAGAGTCCCTCCAAGACTCCATCATCACGCCACCTGCACATGATGAGTCATGCCAAGAGCTTGATCCAAAGCACACCAACATATCTCCTTCTCCACATCAATATCTTGTCGTCCCATCTAGTCCATCTCAAAATCACAGTCCTCCATCCACTCCACCCCATGATTCCCTTGACACTCAAGATCCAACTACTCCATCTCATGAGCACTTATCTCCATCCCCATCGCATGATCCCTTATTTCCTACCATCACAAATCCAAATCCTATCATATCACCTAATCTCTCTCTTGATCCCTTACCCCTCACTTGTCCCAATCAAGAGGATGCTATACCCTTATCCCCATCTCATGATCCTCCATCATCGCCTAAGCCTACTATCCCCACATCACTTCTATATCCCCTTGGTACTCTTACATTCTTCCATGGTGGTCTCCTTGCAGAAGAAAAACAAAGCATATACGTCACCCATCATCTTCCACCTAATAATGGACTCTCATCATTCTTCCAGAATAGAAAAAATACTATCATGGATCGAATGCTCAAGAACATGAACTATTAAGGAAAAGGTTTAGGCCTTCATGAGCAAGGTATTTTAGAGCACCTCCTGATCTTCACCAGGCTTTCTGCGGCATGCCGAGTAGCTTTGATTAGTCCATTCGCCATTGATGAACACCCACTAGGGTATGTGGTCTTCGTCCGTTGGTTTCGCTATCTCCGATTCCTCACCGAAAGCTTCGTCTGCCCAGCGTTTCCTGCCTGCAACCTCCAAACCTGGAGGAACCGTGCGCCTTGTTTTGCTCCTTTCCTCTGCCATAATTCTGTTTGATTTGTGCATCATTTTACTTACGTGCAAATAGAATCTTCTAATATCATGCCTTTTGGTTAAATAAATCTAAATATTTATTTAACTAGGTCTTAATCATTTTCATCTCTTTTTGATTTATTTCAATCCTAAAATCTAAATCAAATAGTCAAATCAGCTAAATCTCCATTTAAATTAATCAAATCCTGATTAATTTAATCCTAATCACTCAAATCCTCTAGATTTTGCAACTTGCACATGAAAATCAATTTAATTTATTTAT
This sequence comes from Sequoia sempervirens, assembly GCA_007258455.2. NCBI lineage: Eukaryota > Viridiplantae > Streptophyta > Pinopsida > Cupressales > Cupressaceae > Sequoia > Sequoia sempervirens. Next base: position 45,572 of record VDFB02011601.1, read on the forward strand.
AAATCATCTATTTTCATTCAAAAAAGGCATCAAAGATGGAATATTCCTCAAATTTGAAATCTCCCCCCAAATGACTTGTCCATCCAACAAAGCATTTAAAGCTCTTACATTGTCTCTTACATGTCTCCCACTTGGCATTTAACTCATCTTTCATCCCCCGTAAACATGTCATCTCATCAAATTCAAATTTCAAACTTGCACATGGATCAAAATGTGCTCAACCTTCATCCTATCGAATGTTGACAAGTGGCATCATATCATTGGATGAATGTTAGTCCCACATTGCTTCATTTTTGGCATTCATCCATCTTAGCATTCTATAAATGAAGAGCTTATCCTTCATTTTATCCATCCACAATTTGAGTAAACTTACTATACTCAAATTTAGAGCAATCTTCATCCATCTTATTAAGTTCTATAGCTAGGTTTTTTGCAAATTTTGGCTTGGAGCTCTCATCCTTCACCATCAAAGTGGATCAATCATCATCAACATATCAATCTTGCATCATAGGAGTTGGGAAAGGGCCAATCTCCACATCAAATTGGCACCAATTCCCTCAAGAGATTAGGAGTTTGTTGGCTTTAGAATAGGATTTGATATGATTTGAAATCTCATTGTGTTCTTTATTTCATATTTTATCTCTTTTGCCATTCAAATGAATTTTTTGAGGAATCCTTGTTCTTGCTTCCATTTGATCTCCTAATGTATTCATTTGTTTTGTTTTGCAGGTATTTGGATTAGGGTTCACATTTTGGTGCTAGGAGAGCAGCATCTCACTTTCAATCATTTTTTTTCAAAAATTGCTCATTTTCATTCACACATAGGAAATTCCAACATTGGGAGCTCAGCATCGCTGTTTTGGCACCGCTGACTTCTCAGCATCACTATATGCCACCGCTTAAAACAAAAACTCCAATGTTGGACTCGTCCCGCCAAAATATTTGAATTTCAAACTTCGCCGCTGGACTCACCGACCTATAGAAATTTTCAAAAAAATATTAAACTCTAATCTTGGATGCAAACTGCGACGCAAGGTGAAAAGAGTGACACAGTTGAGCTTTTTGTTCCAACAGAGAGTGCCGCTGACTAGTAAGCGGAACTGTGAGGGCACACCTGAGAAAACAAACTGTGACACAGTCACGAGTTGCAACGTTGGAAGACAGTTAAAAGGGAAAATTTGATTTTTGCACGTGTCTTTTGTTTGATGATCAATTTATATTCTGTTTTCTAGTTTTTAACTTCTGCATTTTCCATAATCTGACTGGTTTCTCGCACTTGTAGGTTGGAAATCGAAAACAAAGAAAGGAGAAGCATGATGATGATATTTTGTCTGATCAAAGTGTTTTTAAACACTTTAGTGTTTGTTTAACACTTCTTTAAGAAATTATTAACACTTCTTTCTTAGGACACTAACTTCTTTTGGGTTTAAAAAGAATATTTTTGTTTATTTCTTGCAAAGGGCTAAAATGAACTTTAGGATCACAACTTATTAGATTTTTTTTATTGGTTAACAATTGAACGAAGTGTCTATCATTTGTCTTTAGTTTCTCTAAAACGAACTCACAATTTTTCTTTGTGGATTTAAAAAGAACAAGTGTAACTTTATCTTTTTTGAGGGCTTACTTAAACTAAAGCCATTGAAAAAGGACGTATGCACTTCTCTCATGCTTTATAGCGATCTTGAGAATAAAAAGGACTTTTTCATGACTTTAGGCTGAGACAAAGCAATCACCTCCACACTTTGATTTAGGTTTAAAATTGAACATTTTGTGCAAGTGTGAGTGGGGCAATTGTTGTGTATATTCTCTCTCCTTGTTGCCAACAAGGATTGATCGAGTTACGAATATTGTTCTTCATTCACTTTTGTCTATCTTAAAGGGCCTACCTTGGGGAAAAGGTACTCACCCAAGGGAACAATTCAACCGGTAACACTCTAAAGCCAAGAGTATTTCCAACTAGGATATAAATGTGGGTATTGGAGTAAACACTAGTATCACGTAGTTGGCTCCGATGAGATGGATCCGAAAGGGGACTCTCACCATATGGGTCAATCTCCATGAACAGAAGTCTGAAATAGAACCCTTGTTTTGTAGTGACCAATTGATCCATTTAGTGAGTTTATCAAAGTGGTGCATTGGAACTCAGATTCCAAGAAGTTACTTGCCATGTCTGATCTTGGTTAAAGTATAGAGGTTAAGACTTCATTCTTAACATACCTTTATACTCTTTCCTTGGTTGCATGTAAATTCATCTCTTCTATGAAGGGCATGAGGCAAGCCCACCAAGAAAAACATACCAATTGAGCTAAGATGTTATATTTCTTGTGAGTCATAAACATAGTGCTTTAATCAAAAAAATTGGAAAACCAACATTCAACATGAGCATCAAATCTCAAACCCTTTAGGAGAAGCAAATATCCTTAAATAAATTCACATGTTATTGATTTCCCTTGGGATTCGTATCCTTCGAGGCTCTAGGCATTTTGATTTGATCTCAATTTTCTCTTACTAAGGTCAACATTAGGAAACCTTTGTCTTGATTTCCTTGATTTCCACATAATGCACATTGTCGTATGAAAGAAAATTAGGACATTGGACATTTAGTTTGAAAGCTAATCAAGAAGTTTTTGTGGTAAAAATAGTCCATTAAGAAAAGATTGAATCAATTAGACCCCACACATGTGCTTGTCATCTTTTGGTCATATGGTTTTCATGCAAACATTGGTATTTTTATTTTGAATTACTCTTTGAGAAAGGCATGTTCTTCACTATCTTGTCCTAGTAAACAAATCCTTCCTAGATTCATTTAGGATCAAAATCAAACACTTCATCCATCCAAAATATTCATCCCACAAACAACTTTAGACCTTTGGAAACATCATTCTAGACTTGGGTAAATCATCAAAATCAAAAAATCACCTTGTTTAGTTAGGTGTGTGGGAATGCATCCTTTCTCATACATTTAATTGAATTATAAATCCTTTGAAAAAATTCATCCTAAGATCACATCTAACATCTTAGGGTTTACAAGTTCATTATCCAAATGAAACCAATCAAAATAAAACCCTAAGTCTAGCATTGGTCCAAAGTCCCTAAATGTTCAACACTCATATCATTTCCCTTTCATCTTGTCATTGGTCCTAAGAACCTTACAGGTCACTTTTGCAACAAGGTCAAAACACAAGAGGAACATGGAATATAAAATTGGTCCATACATCATGAGTAATCCAAGTCAACCAAACTATCAAAGTCGTACAACACCGATTGATTATAACCACTCACATTCATACATGGGATCATTATCCCCTACAAACCTTAATGGTACAACAAATGTGAGTATGCCTAGTCAAAAATTTGAAACATCTTTCCCGATGGTATATTTAAATCCATGTCCCAAACTACAAATCTATCCACCAAATAGTCAATTCATGAACCTTCAAATTAACAATATCATCCCACCAAATCCCTACATGCCAAATGAGAATGTACCAAGTACAAGTTTTCCAAACATGAATCCGACAAACTTTGGGATAAAAATGTTTGCAAATCATATAAATGTTGTTCAAAGTCCTAAAATGATAATAACGACTCCATGCATTAGTCCAAGTCAAGGTAACACCATGCAAGATCAGAGTTACCTAAAACAAGGCAATGTGATTCCCAACATCAACAATGTTCAATTTCAACCCATAATGCCAAATTTGAACATCATCCCAAATCAGAACATTGTCCAAAAACAACCACAAGTATGCATCCCAAATCTATTTGAACAAAAGCCAAATCAACTATATCAAGGGAGTCAAGATCGAAATCAAGATCAAATTTGGCGAGATCAAATTGCTACACTTACCAAAATAGTTGAGTCATTGTGCCAAGAGACATATCCACCATCATTACCCATATCAACATCATTCCTTGTTTTAGGGCTTCCCCCTTTACCTAGCACCAATCACTCCATCCAAATCAATCCACCTAACACCAATCAAGCCATCACATTAGAACCTTTGAATATACCATCGACATTGCACCAACAGATAGTATCTAATCAAATGACAACATCAATCCTGAAAAATCAAAACATGGTCTCCCAAGGACCTATCACCTTGGTCATTATGACCATTCCTATCACCTTGATTAATCCCATCACATCTCAAACCCTCACGATTGCTCCAAGCATATCTCAACCACCCATCACTACATCCAAAACAATTCCAAATCCACCACCACTACCACCAAAACCAAATGTAGCAAGACAATATAACATTGCACTAAAAGCTCACCAGGCCTACCAAAAGACCATCCAACAATATCTAGCCATGCAACAAGCAACACAAGCTCAACAAGTGCAACAAGCCTCTCAAGCTACCCAACAAACACAAGCACAAACACGAAAAATGATAACTATTGGGGATAACGATGAACATTGAACCATTGGTGATAGCCTTGACAATCTCTCCACCATAATTTCTGAAAGAAATGATCAAGATCTATCCATCAAAGAGCACATTGAAAATGTTTCTATCGTGTCCAAAAATCAAATCAACATAGGTCAAGAGTCACTTTTCAATCGTGATCAAAATCCACCAACAATACTCGAAAATGATCCAATTCAAGAAATTTCAACATCACTTGACCCTAGGGTTGAAGACATTCACAATCTCTTTGCTACAATTGTTGAAAACAATTATCAAGATCTCTCCATCAATGAGCACCTTGAAGATGTTTCCACCCCATCCGATGATCAACTCACCATACATTAAGAGCCACTTTTTAGTGATCTATTTCAAGGAATGTTAGAATTATTTGGTCCCATTGACATAATCTATGATCCATCAACCAATGATCATATTGAAAATATATCTACATCACCTGATGAGTTAGAGGACATATCTGAAAATTTTATTCCAAAGCATAATCAAAATCTTTCACCAAAGTCTAGCAATGGTCCTTTCCAAGACATATTGACATCTTTTGACCTCATGGTTACAGATACTGAAGGAACCCTGAACTCGACACTTGAGGATATTGAACCACTTACCATGTCTAATAACGACATCCAAGAATCCTTGGTAAGCAATCCATCCTTTGAAACTAACCCATGTCAATAACTCGATCCAAAGCATGTCGAAAGAAACTCTGAAATCATTCAAGATCAAGAATTTGTATCTTCAAGATACTACAATAATCTAATGGACACTCTCCTATCTATGCAATATGATCATATCCATGTAGCACATACTCCTCCATCTACCCATGAGATTCTTTCTGCAGATGGACATGTAGATGATCTTCATTCAAAACAAGATTCATTTACTCATGATATTATTACACAAAAAGATCAGGTTATTGATTCCTACAATCAAACAAAGTTGTCAACATCAGGATCAGATATATCCATGATCCAAATTGAAGACATCATGTATGAAGATATCCAGAAGTATCCACTCAAGGAAATAGGTTAGACAGAATAGGATATTCCAAAGTTAGCAGAACAACAAATTCCAATAGCATCATCTACAGTGGTCATTTATCAGAGAATGCACTCTAAACAAGAGCTCTTGGAACAAGAGAAATCAAAGCATGAAGGTACTATTTCCACAATACTGGGGGAAACTTCATCTCAAGCAAATGTCAACATAGGGAGCACGAAGAGTCCTTATGATGAAACCAATGCCAAAACTACAACCATCCATGTCATGAATCTTCATCAACCCATCACCCCATTCATGAATTTGGACCAACATCAAAAGAAAAATTTGAATCAAAGTACGAAGAACGTTATCAAAGTGAAAGAAGATGAGAAGCATAATGGACAAATCAAATATGCATGGATACCAAAACATACAAAGAAATATTATCCCTATCAAACTCCATCATTCAAAGAAACTATGGGGAAAAATAAAAAAGGGAAAAGTATCCATCAAAGATGTCCACAAAAGAAAAAGCAGGCTTTTCAAGCGATGTACAAAGTGTATCAAGAAGTTAGTCATAATTCCATGAACACTTC